>CAUYON010056484.1:0-34490 GCA_963573935.1 Arctocebus calabarensis
GTAGAGTGTCATGGCATCACAGATCACAGCAACCTCCAATTCCTGGGCTCAAGCGAATGTCCTGCCTCTGCCTCCCAAGTAGCTGGGACTACAGGTGCCCGCCACAACGCCCGGCTATTTTTGTTTGGGTTGCAGCCGTCACTGTTGGTTGGCGGGTCCAGGCTGAATTTGAACCTGCCAGCTCAGGTTTACATGACTGGCGCCTTAGCCCGCTGAGCCACAGGCGCCGAGCCACAAGACACATATTATATCATTACATTTATATGAAATACCCAGAATATATTATAGAGACAGAAAACAGATTGGTTATTGTCAGCGACTGGGGGACATAGCAGATGAGGAGAAATTGCTTAATGGGTACAGGGTTTGACTCACAGGTGATGGAATTATTTTAGAACTAGTTAGAAGTGGTGGTTGAACAAGACTGTGAATGTATCAAATGCCACTGAATTGTTTATTTTAATTTAATAAAATTGGTTATTGTCGGGGACTGGGGGACATAGGAGATGAGAAGAAATTGCTTAATGGGTACAGGGTTTGAAACTTCACCCCAATAAATTATTATATTATGTAAACTTCACCTCAATAAATTACTTTGTAAAAAAATAGGCAACAAGGTGATATGGACTATAGACTATAATATGCAAATGTCCTACTCTAAAGGAAAGAGTGGAATGGTTCAAAGGATGGTGAATTTTTATTGTCAGGAATGTTTGCTGATATTATAATCATTTATCCCATTAAGAGAAAGAAATGAGGCAATTTTTCAAGAGCGAGGAATATTAATGAACGTGAAGATGTCTCCACTCCTAACCAGGTGAGTTTTGGATAAATTTTGTACTCAATTTAAATGCACTGAATCTTCTGGTAAAGACCAAATTCAGTTTTTGAAGAGCTTTTGCTATTTTTAAAAATTCATTGGAAATCTTCCATCTCAATTTTGGGAACTAAAATAAATGTTTGGGGCTTTTTGTGAACTTCCTGTTTCTAAGGAAGAAGAACCTAGAAAAATCTCATGTAAAATGTTCCAGAAGCTTTTGGGACATCAAAGAATTCCAAAGAAATGAGGGAATTATTAGTTCATTGCAAAGGAATCTGAAAGACACTAGATAATTTTATTTAATAAACATACAGAACATCTCTTTGTCAAAGACAATTCAAGGGATTTAATCAATTTGGGGTTCACTGACCCCAGAGCCATGTCTAGTTCAAACATGAAAATAAACTGTGAGAAGACTGTTTGCTTAGGGAAAAGAGGAGAAATTCTCACGTGAAATTGCACAGCGTGGCCCAATAGGCTCACTGCTATTTTTAATTAATTTTAACAGTTGGGAAACATGAGAAAGAAAAGCTATTTGCAAAAGAGAAGAAGAAGGTAGAAAGGAAATGGTGTCTGTAATTTGACTTTGCTGGTCCATGCCAGCCTTCTCAGGTGACAGTTGCCAAAGTGCCATTTCACTGGACAGCTAGTGTCCCTGAAGAGCCTTTTGTTCAAAGAATAGCTATGATAGGATAATGCCCACTTAGGATTTAAAAGAGTCACTAACCACAGGGCTGACAGACATTAGACTGGCTCATTCCTGAGCCATTTGCCTAGAGTTATATGGTATCCTCCCTTCTTGTAGAAGCTGGTTGTCTTGGGAAACACCAGTCAGTCATTTACATTTTAGTATGAATGAGTTTAAGGCATTGGACATTTACAGTTCTCCAGCTTTAACTGTGAAATAACAAGTGCTGTTTCTTGAGTTCTGGCTCTGAGAAGCAGACTAGGAAAGTATTTCTGGGCAGTGGCCTCCTTGAGAACCTTGAATATTCACTTTATAGAGGTTACTGATTCTGCTCAAGACTGGACTAGGAAGTGTAAATGCTGTTGGCTTTGGAACTGTAGATGAACTCTTGGAATAAAGGGCAGACACCAGATACTTTAGAGTGTGTGATGATTGTGGAAGATTTTTTAGTTCTACCTCTTAGGTTGAAAAAGTTGATCATAACCAGGGTAGGCAGAGAAGGTTGTTGGCGATTTATTTTTCTTCATTATGTTTTGCTATATTTTCTGCAGTGAGCTGTATTTCTTTGATAATCAGTAAAAAGAATGGAATTGTGTTTTTTTTTTTTAAACCTACACATTTTCTGCCTACAAATTATTTTCACTGGTGCGTCCAAATTTCCATTCAATTTGTCATCACCACTCTGATGAAACTGCTTCTTAAAGTAATTGCAATAGGAAAATTACAAGAATTACTCTGGCTGTAGCTTTTGGTCAGACTGATCAATGTTCTTCATCCAGACAGCCATGGAGAGCTCAAAGGATTAGATGTTCCAATCACACTAGGACGCAGACAGATTGCTGTGCTTGGTTTGATTGAAAGAGACAGTTGGAATTGTTATTGGAACTGTTCTTTCCCTGTGTGGAGACACAGTCTTAAAAACTTTGGTACCATTCCCCACATCCTGTGCTCATTGTTTACAATCTTATCTCCCTTATCTAATTGTGGAGGGACAGGGAACAGAGGGGATTGTTTTGTCTTCCTACCATAATGCTACTGGGTGAGTGGATGAATGAATGGGGACCCCAGGATGCTGCGTCAACACGGACTTCAGTGACACATGGATAGGAAAGAAAAAGACTGTTTAAAATATGTCTTTCAGTATATATTAAGTAAATAAATGTATTCAAAAAGATTAATATATGTAAAAATTCCCTTTTCTTCTTATCCATGCACTGTTGAAGTCCTTGCTGTTACGGCATGCTGGGGGCCCTACTCACCCAATCCATTTGTATGTATTTGGAGGATGTCTCATTGTCTTTTAGCTCATAGGTATGAATTGTTTTGCAAGTTTTCTCTGATCTTCAATATCCATATTTTATTGTCTTGTTACTATAAATACATACCCCTTAAATCAGTATTGGTGTCTAGAACAGGGTAGGAATATTTTATTGTCAAAGAAAGTTACTGGGTCTGGCTTTATTTTCAGAGCTATGATAAAGAGTCTAGTTCCCAAACCAGACCCACTTAGCCCGCACACCCAGCTCAGCGCAGTGGCAGCACACCGGAACTTCTTGTCCCCACCGATTTGGATTATATGAGAGCAGAGGGTGGGTGTTCCGCAAGCCACAGAGCAATCAGCTGTCTCAGTAATCAGCTCAGCCTGAGATTAGGCTGAAAGCTGTACAATGTCTGAATAATTATTATTCTCTCCTTTTAGGTATTTATACTTTATGGTAAAGTTATTTTGTTAGTGGCTCAAATTTCAAATCTTGCATTAAGAAGTCTTTCTTTGGAAGGGGGAGTGCCCATTCTTTCCTGGGCAGCAAGAATTCTTGCCAGTGCATTCCCCTACTACACAGCCTGCTTTGACCCCCTATAAGTGTCTGAGACATGCCGCCTGTCTTTAGTAGAATGCATTCTTGTTTCTACTTACAAATCCTTGAAAGCAATGTTTATGTAATAGGTGTTGGAGTTTTGCAAAGACTAGCCCATCTTTCATGCCTGTGTATAGATCTGGGTTTTGCATATTTGGAGTCTCAAATCTTGCAATGAAAACATGACTTTGATAAACTGCCTGGGTCACCCAAGGGCTGGAACAGATGATCTCTTGTAATCAAGACGGTTTAAGAGAGACCAGCCATCTGTTTCAGGCTGGCACCCGCAGGATGGATCTATGTTGGCAAGGTTGCCATGTTCCAATCTCTTAGCTCTGCAAGGTCAGATATTCAGTTATCATCAGCTTCCCCAGAATGAATTAGGCTTTGAGGGCCTGATTCCTAGTAATCAAACATATAAATAGTTGATAGGTAAACCTACCTCATAACGTGCTTCAGGGAATTAAATGAGAGAGTAGACACCCCTGGCCTGGCATGCATAACAAGTGTCTTGTAAATGTTGCTTTTATCTTATCCAGGGACCTGTCAAACACAGCATTCCCAGCACAGGACAAACACCAACAAATATGGACTCTTGGCAGCTCTCCCTCCTAGATTGCCAAGCACCATCCTTCTATTGCTCGCTCATGATGCAAAAAAATAGATCACTTTAAAAAAGTATTGCAGTCCTAAGGAAGCAAATGGCCCACAGTCTACTAGAGGCTCTCTGGTCTCTTGATCAGCTCAAAAGGTGCTCTTGTCTCCTGATTATATTTGGCAGAACTAGTGGCCCATGTCTACAACTGTTTCCAAAGTGCTTAGCTTCTGCAGATGGCTGGTCCTAGCCACTTTATGTTGATTCTTGTTAACTTCTTTTTTCTTTTCTTTCCTTCTTTCTTTTTTTAGACAGAGCCTCAAGCTGTCACCCTGGATAGAGTGTTGTGGCATCACAGCTCACAGCAACCTCCAGTTCCTGGGCTCAAGCGCGACTCCTGCCTCTGCCTCCCAAGTAGCTGGGACGACAGGCACCTGCCACAAAGCCTGGCCATTTTTTTGTTTGCAGTGTCATTGTTGTTTGGTGGGCCCAGGCTGGATTCGAACCCGCCAGCTCAGGTGTACATGGCTGGCGCCTTAGCCCATTGAGCCACAGACGCCGAGCCTCTTTTTTTTTTTTTTTTTTTTAGACAGAGTCTCACTGTGTCACCCTGGGTACCGTGCCGTGGCATCACAGCTCACAGCAACCTCAGACTCCTGGGCTCCTTCCCTTGCCTCAGCCTCCCAAGTAGCTGGGACTACAGGCCCCCCCACAACGCCTGGCTACTTTTTTGTTGCAATTGTTTAGCTGGCCCGGGCCAGGTTCAAACCCTCCACCTTTGTTGTATGTGGCTGGCGCTGTAACCACTGTGCTACGAGTGCCGAGCTGATTCTTGTTAACGTCTATCGTGACTCATATTGACTGTAGATGAAAGTTTCTCCCATGAGCTCCATCAGCCAGCTGTGGTAGCAGGAGTAGGATGCCTGCTGATAAACACTCACCACCAGGCTATAGCAATAGTCATGCTGCGAGATTCATCATGTGGGTCCAGAGAATTTGGTGGAATTGGTTTCAGTGCTAATACATTCTCTCTCTCTCTCTCTCTTTTGAAACAGAGTCTCGCTAGAGCGATGTGACAAAGGCCTAGCTCAGCAACTTCCAACTCCTGGGATAAACCAATCCTCCTGCCTCAGCCTCCTGAGCAGCTGTGATTACAGGCACCTGCTAAGACACTTGGCTAATTTTTCTATTTTTAGTGAAGACACATGGCCCTTTGCAGACATCAATTCTGATTCCCTTAGGAAGGAAAGATGGATGGAGCTGAAGCTATACTAACATCTTACCTTAGCCGGCATCCTCTCCAGATATAGGAAGAGAGCATTTGTGGCTCCTCTAGTTTTACTAGTCTAAGGAGACACTATCTGTTTTTCCTCTCCAGCGTCCCACCAGGTGTGATGCCTGAGTCAAAGCCAGTTTGCTCTTGCTCAGGCTCTCAGGCTCCTGGGCTCAAGGGAGTCTCCCACCTGGGCCACCCAGAGTGTGAGGAGTACAGGCATGAGCCACTGCAGCCGGCCCAGTGCTACTACTTAATACAAAGCTATGCCTGTGGTGTGAAGGAATGCTCTGCCCCAATTTATATTGTGCATTGAATTGCGACACCCTCTTACCCCTGCCTATTGCAATAATTAACCAAACCCTTGGGAAACAGAGAACAGAGCCCTAATAAACTGAGATGTGAGAGTGGTTATGCTTTGCCGGAAATGGAATGAGGGAAAGATCTGGAGCACAGAGCTCTGCCTGGGAAGAGGAGACCTGGAGTGGGTGTTAGGGGACCAAGGTAGGTAGGGGCCAGTAGGAAGGTGTTTATACCTCCAGGTGGAACGAGAGGAAATGGGACATTTGCAAAGAGCTAGGAAGTGGAGTGGGAGTGGAAACTGTCCTTTACTATGTGGCCCTGGGGTGGATCCTGTCTATGGAAAAGCCTTAATGGAGCTACCTATCTCAGGACTACTGGGAATGCACAAGGCATTTGAAGAGTATGTGGCTATGTTGGCATAACTTCAACCCCATCCATCCTCGTCTTCCCAGTGGAATCAGAGTAGGTGTCTGCAAACGGTTAGCCTTTGTGGCTCTGGGGAAGTGTATCCTCCACTCCCAAGCCACCCGACATTCTGTCATCTAGCTGTCATCCAGCAGGAGCCTGATCGATGGATGGGTCTTAACACTTTAAAAGATATGCCAGAAATAACAGTTTTATTTAGATTCTGACTTAAGAAGGAAAACACAAATCTTTTCAGCTTGGAGCCAGGGAGTTACTCAGTCACGCTACAGGGAGGTCTTCACACAGCTTCCAGCTCGGCAGTGTATCTTTGGAAAAGGGGCTGGGAGAGGCCTAAGGAGTCACAGAAAGTGTTCTATTTCTCCTTGGCATTAAATCCTCAGGGAGTCAGGTTGCATCAGCAGTCAGTTTGTGCCAGGAGCAGCTATAGATTTGCTGAGGGCATCTGTGGCCACTCATTTTTTCTAGTCCAAGGGGAGGCATCTCCTTTCCAGCATCCCAGTGGCGTTGCTGGAGCCAAAGCCAGTAGGCTCTTTGGACTACTCCTATTCGGGCTGGTACAGTGAGAGCATCATTTTGCCTGTGAGTCCTCGCTGATGGCAGCAACAGTGTCCCTGGCAAGGACAATGCAGAAGCGTGAGGCTGCCCTGGGGATGGAGGTGGCGCACCGTGCAGGGCTCTGAGCACCTGAGACTGTGACTCACCTTGCCACGCTCTTGTTTCCCTTGATCGCCCTAAAGTAACAAAGAAAGGGAGGAAGCCTTTCAAAGCGCAGCACTTGGCATCTTCACCCATAGGCAAAAGTGCCACCTGCGTTTATTAAATAACGACGTGGAGGGTTTTATGCTGTGGCCTCTCAGCTCAAGGCCTCCTGCACACCAGGCCTGGGGCGGAGACGAGTTTGCGCCGTGTTTCCACCTCGCCCAGCTCTGCCTACAGGGGGCGCTGCGGGGAGCCCGGCCGGCTGCAGGGGAGCTGCGCTGCCCTGTCCCAGTTTGTGGCTCTTGCTGTCGCGGTCGCCACAACAACGATCATTTCCACGGACACCAAGTAAAATGATTCTAAAAGCCAGAAGTTAGCCGTCCCCCCCCAGCCCATCGCCCTGGCCGAGCTCAGAGACAGCAGGTCCTAATTCCCATGTACGTGGAGGAACAACAAGAATCTGTGTAGAACTCTGGTTTGCAAATCGCTCGTTTACATGAAGTTACACGGAATTCTTAAAATCGACATTAGAACATATTATTTCCACTTACGGTGGAAGGAATTGCAACTCGGAGATGCCTGGCTACTTTTTCAAAGTCACACCAAGTATATAGAGAAATCCTTGGCTGGGATGCCACACTTTCCCCGAGCTCCAGAAGCAATCAGTGGTTAGTGATTGGACTTGGATGCCTGTGTAATCTCTCCCTTTGATGTATTCCTTGCTGTTTAAAGTGAAAGACACTTTGAGGTACCTCAAACATTCTACTGTCAGAGCGAGAGAAAGGGGAAAAGGACACAAATTGCAAATATGATGTGACAGACAAAAGTACACGCCTTTTATCAAATAAGATACTAAGGTTAAGGAAACAAAAGTTACCCCCTGGATTGAGGGTTCCTGGCTTGCTGGCTTGGCAAATTTCTAAATCCCTACAGGTGCAAACATGACCACCATCACCTCCAACAGCAAGAAACTCTTACTAAACTGCCTCTTGATAGAAGCCATCGTGCAAATTATCAGACCTCTTTAACTCTGATTTATAACCCAGACCCTACTACTCTGATCGAACCCAGAACCAGCCTTATGACATTTTTTTTTTCTGATAAGCAACTGCAGAACTTAGGCCAGTTTCAGCCAGCCGATAGAGCTGTCTTTGTGTCCTATACGTCTCCTTTTGATGTAAAGGGCTAAATTCCACCTCATTTTAATTCTCAGCTCCACCCAGAAGTGAACAGGGGATGTATGTTATCCATTGGGCAAGTGCTTGACTCCCTGACAAATATGTGTAGCTTTCCCCCAAAGCCTACTGAATATGTATGACCAGCGCCTCCAGCCCATGCCAAAGACCCTCTCTTCTCAGTTTTCAAATTAATATCATCAGTAAAGCCCTCCTTTCTACTAGTTAGCCCTCTTTTGGATGATACACATGATCACACATAGTCCTGGAAGTTATGATGCTCTTACTTTTTAATCTCTCAGTTTGGGGTCTTAGACATCTCAGGTCCTTAAGTGTCAAAGGATCAACCAGGGCCTCGACACCCTCCTCCCTCACTGCCTGGGTCTTCCACTGGATTGGAAACTTGGGGGGGTAAGTGGATACAAAACTCTGCCCTCATAGTCTCAGGAGAGGCAGGAAGAAGGGGATAGCTGGGACAAGGAGCGAGCATTGATGAGACACCCCCCCACCCCACCCCTGACAGCCAGTAGCAACGAAGCCTGGGCTGAGGGGTCAGGAGGGTCTCTACTTGCTTCAAGATCCAGGATTTAGTCTTATGACATCTCTATATGAGGTTAGGCATATGGTTGAATTTAGTGGGTGCATGTGCCGAAACCACTGATTTGTTGAATGTGAACAAAATATATTACATGTCACACTTTCAATAACTCTGCTTTAGGCATTCTCTTGTTCCTGGCCCTGCCTGGCCTCTCTCTCTCTCCCACATCAGTTTGAATTGAGGTTTCTTAGGGGAATTACTATTTTGAATCATTCAAAAAAAGTTTTAAGTGAGTGGTATACAATAATTTTGAGCTATTAATTGAGGTTTCTTTTTCTCCAGGCTTTCTTATTTCCATTAACCTTCTGCCACCACTGGGGACTAGGGATAAGGTTCCAAATGCACTACCCTTGGAAGACAGCTGACCAAGACAAATTCTTGGCTTTGAGTTCTGTTAGGTTTTTTGATGCACAACAAGGAGAAAAGTCTTGAAGGCCTTTCTGTTGTAAGAGCTGGGTTGCTGAGGGGAAAAAGGATCTTAACGGTACAGTATTTGACGTTGGCGGTGAATAATCAGTGGCTTCGGTATCCATGTATCTGCTGTGTGCCAGAGCTGGCTTGCATCGGTGATGACAGCCAATCACGGATATCTCTTTGCAGCTACGCATCCAGCAACCTCATATTGGTAGCATGAAATCAACCACGGTGGGTTTATATCACACACATTGGCAAACACTACAAACCAGGGCTTTGCTTCCTTTAGAGTAAGTTGTTAAATCTTTACCAACATATCATGGCATTATGTGATACAATTAATTTGAAAGAATAAATGATGTGGCTCAGTGCCCGTAGCACAGTGGTTATGGCGCCAGCCACATATACCCAGGCTGGCGTATTCCAGCCAGGGTCAGCTAAACAACAATGACTACTGCAAAAAAAAAAAAATAGCTGGGCGTTGTGGTGGGCACCTGTAGTCCCTGCTACTTGGGTGGCTGAGGCAAGAGAATCACTTAATCCCAGGAGTTTGAGGTTGCTGTGAGCTGTGACTCCACCACCCTCTGCCCAGGACAACATAGTGAGACTCTGTCTCACCAAAGGGGGAAAAAAAAAGAATAAATGATGATATAAGAGCAATTTCCATCCCTTTCTGAAGAACAAGCCCCCAGACTGAGGAAGAAGGGGAGTTTAGGAGAAGAGAACCAGGATGAGCTGCTGGACCCCATCATCCTTCCTGGGCTGAGCCCAAAGGCCCAAGGGGTGGGCAGTGAAACCTCTAGATGAAGCTGGCGACCAAGGGGATTGCATTCACTTCCCACCTGTTGCTCTATGAGAAGATGGCAGCTACTCAGAATGGGGTGTGTTAAAATGGGCAGAATGACCCCAGTGCCAGTCTCAGAGGCACAGAGAGGGGGCCTGGCCTCCCTGACACATCTGCCCTGACACTGCCTTCTGCCACTCTGTTGATGCCGGGGAGCCGGGAGAGACTTCTGTGTGCCCAAAGGATTGGCAGAGGTGTGCAGAGACGGGAGTGCACAGGCCGTGGGATCACTTACCTCCTACCAGGGAGGCAGGGCCATCAAGGACTATCGTGTAGCAGAAGGCGCCAACACGGCGGAAGACAAGTGGAGGCAAAACCCAGGCCCCTGCAACTTAGTCACCTTCCAGAAGAAGAGTGAATTAGAGAGTCACGGCTGGACGATTTTCTTCAGGAGACATTGGACTTACCTTGAATTATCAAGATAACATTTCCCTTCGCGGGGCAGAAATGGCAGCTCAAGAGTTACACTCAGTAAAAGGAAATGATTGTTCCCAGACACCCTCTAAGACTGTAAAACTAAATACCAAATTCATTTATGAACTATCAGATGATTAAGCTTTTCTTGGTTTTTCTTTGGTTTATTAATAGTGACAAATATGAGAGAATAGAAGAGATAAAAAATATTTCCTTATTTTACTCTCTAAATTTTATATGACAGGAAGAGTTGGTGGGGGCTGGGGAGATCAGTGATGCCACAATTTCCCATCTACTGCCACCAATAAACAAAGACAAAATGTATTCATTTGTTGATTAATCAATTAATTTTTCCAACAGTCCAACTATTTAATCCAACAGTGGCAGCTTACTTTCTGGAACATCATTCATCACATTAATGTTGTTCATTAAAATGTTTTTGGATTTTGTGGCTTTGCCCATATTTTAGTGTATTTGTTTTTATAATTATAATAACAGCTATGTGCATATGGGCTTTATGCTTGGTTTATATTTGTACTTTTAAAATAACATAATAAAACTAATTTAACAGAGGGTCCATGAGAATAATTTTTTCTTTAAAAAGGGTCTATAAAATTTTTTTCTCTTTAAAAAGGCCCATGAATTACTTAACATTCGATAACCAAATAGTGAGTTTTTTTTAAAGATATTTTCTTTATCAGCCCTCTAGAAATTTGCACTGTTTTTATTGCCTCATTTTATCATAAGGCTAATTAACTTCTTTACCACTTCCTTTGGTGCTATGCTTTTCTCATTAATGAAAACCCATTTATTGGGCAGCCACTCGGAGGATCCAACTTAAGACACATCTTACAGAGTTTTCCCTTCTCTTCTGATTGTTGACTTTATTACAATATAACATTAGGTATCAGAAAGCTAGAAAGAAAACGCCCCTGAGCTTCCTGTGGATTTCCTCTTGGTCCTCTGATAGACAGGAATTCCTAGAGCCTATTTTACTATTTTATTTTTATGTTTTATTTTATTAATTTTATTTTATTTATTTATTTTTGAGACAGAGGCTGTCCCTGGGACTAGAGTGTAGTAGCATCACCATAGCTCACAGCAACCTCAAACTCCTAGGCTCAAGGGATCCTCCTGCCTCAGGCTCCCAAGGAGCCGAGACTAGAGGCAAGCGCTGCCGTGCCTGGCTAATTTTTCTATTTTTTGTAGAGAAAGCGTCTCACTGGGCTGCTCAGGCTGTTCTCACACTCTCAGCCTCAAGCAATCCTCCTGCCTATGCTTCCCAAAGTGCTGGGGTTTGAGCCACTGCAGCTGGCCTGTAGCCTCATTTTCCACTTAAGCTCCTGCTCTGCCAGAGAAAGAAGGTAGAAAGGCCTGGGGAAAACCAGGAAAATGGTGTCTCAAAAGTTGTGTGCTGGTCAATGGAATAAGGAAAGGGAGAGCCAAGATTTCAACGGGAAAAAAAGAAACAGTGGGAAAAAGAAACACAGGAGTGACCAGAATCCCAAAGAGAGCCGCAGAGGAAACATCAAGAGGGAAGTGGAATACGTGAGAAGCACTGTACGGAGATGCTGCACCGGAAGACACCAAGATCTACAGAACCTCGAAGAAAATAGAGAAGGAAGGAAAGTCTAGACTCTCAAGCAGTGATTTTCTTTTTTTCCCCCTCTTTATTGAATCATACCTGTGTACATTAATGCATTTATAGGGTATGTGTGCTGATAAATGTGGAATGCTTACATCTAACTAGGGAAGTGATTTTCTTTCTTTTTTTTTGAGACAGAGTCTTGGTAGAGTGCGGTGGCGTCACAGCTCACAGCAACCTCCAACTCTCGGGCTTAAGCGATTCTCTTGCCTCAGCCTCCCAAGTAGCTGAAACTATAGGCACCTGCCACAATGTCCGGCTATTTTTTTTTATTGTAGTTGTCATTATTGTTTAGCAGGCCCAGGCCAGGTTCGAAACTGCCAGCCCCAGTGTATGTGGCTGGTCCCTAATCGCTAAGTTACAGGTGCCAGCCGTAGAGCAGTGATTTTCAACTGGTGTGCCCTGAGAGGATCTTGAGTGTGCTGCAAAAAATTTTAAAAACCATTAATTAAATTATTTTCTAAAGAAGTTCAAAGCATTGTATGCATATACCCGTGTTTATCCACTCATTGGTTTGTGGACGTTTGAGTTGTTTCCACCTCTTGGCTGCTGTGAATAATGATTCTAGGAACATGGGTATCCAAATAAACATTCTTTCCTTTCTTTTTTCGAATACCTTTAATTCTGGAGCTCCTTTAGGGCAGATGAGAGCTGGATGGAGCAAAATGGGGCCCAGGGCTAGCCCAACCCTTGCTCTCTCTAAATGCTTACATCTGCTTTGGCTCCTTCTTCTCATATAAGAGGCTATGTGCTATGGGAAGAACACCCAGAGAAGCGAAGTTCAGCAGCTGATGCTTTTGCCAATGTCTGGGGTGAAGCACAGGGTGAACTACTGCCACGGCGTGAACCACAACAGCCCCCAGAAACTGGGAGACAGAACCACAGCCAGTGTCTGGTGAGCAAAAGGTCTTTGATATGGTGAGAGATGTGGCCTCAAGGGATGAGGGTAGCAGCCAAGGGCTTGGCCCCTCTTCAAGGTCAGGAAATGCCTCTGACACAGAGCCAGTGGGATGTGGATCTAAATAAACTTTTTTTTTTTTTATTGCAGAAAACAGTCCATCCTGATTTGTGCCTAGTTCCTCAAAATACGATCAGCCTTTCCCAGATGGAATAAATTATTTGCTATGAAAAATTCATTTAAAAAGAACATGCCAATCATCATGTTTCATTGTCAGCTTATCTTCTCCCCCAAAGAGCTGAAGATAAAGTGAAACATGGGGAAAGTTCTCCTTTTTTCTGCAGGAGAAAACAGATATTTTTGGCTCCTCTAAGCAAACAGGAGAGCCGTGTTCAGCGGGATAAGGTCAGCATGGTGAATGTTTTCATGAGCGGTCAAACGATGTGCAGTCAGTGGAATCAAAGTGCACTCTCGGATATATTTTTAAAATCTTTTGTCAGGCTTCGAAAAGCTTCCTCAATTGTGGAGTGCTGGCCCGTGCTGATAGGTTCAGAACCTTGGTAAGGTAGGGGTGGGGGGATGAAATGTTGGGATGCTGAGTAAGGTCGAATAATAGCCACATAGCAGCCACCCCCACCCACACTGCCACCCATCCACAATGCCGGGGAGCCTGCTAACAGGCATTTGCGATTCTGCTCAACTCTTGCTCACATCTTCCGCTCAAGTGACTTCTTGGTAGACCCCAAACTGAGTGTGTTCTGGGCATAGTTACTACCAGGGGTCCTTGAACTACGGCCCACGGGCCACATGCGTTGGTGTGAATTGTATTTGTCCCTGTTTTGTTTTTTACTTTAAAATAAGATATGTGCAGCGTGCATAGGAATTTGTTCATAGTTTTTTTTTTTTTTTTTTTTTAAACTATAGTCCGGGCTCGGCGCCTGTTTGCTCAACAGGCTAAGGTGCCAGCCACGTACACCTGAGCTGGTGGGTTCGAATCCAGCCCGGGCCCGCCAAACTACAATGATGGCTGCAACCAAAAAATGGCCGGGCGTTGTGGCGGGCGCCTATAGTCCCAGCTACTTGGGAGGCAGAGGCAGGAGACTCGCTTGAGTCCAGGAATTGGAGGTTGCTGTGAGCTGTGATGCCACAGCACTCTATCCAGGGTGACAGCTTGAGGCTCTGTTTCAAAAAAAAAAAACAAAAAACAAAACTATAGTCCGGCCCTCCAGCGGTCTGAGGGACAGTGAATTGGCCCCCTGTTTAAAAAGTTTGAGGACGCCTGGTGAGTGACCCTTTAAGCTGTGTCCAGGCGATTCCCTTCACTGTCACTGGGAAAGAGGGACAGATGCTCTGAACTGAAACAAGCCACTTTAGTCCATGTCTTCACCTGAGGTAGAGGATCCCCTGCTTGACACCCTTATTCAGGACACGAGCATGAGCCAGCGAGGGGAACCCTAGCCCCAGCAGGAGGGGAAAGGAAAACTGACTCTACTCACACTGCTGACACCCACACTTGAGTTTCCCACACCAAGTAATTTTATGGTTCTCTGCAGAAACCAACTGGGTGTCCAATAATTTAATTCCATTCTTTTTTTCTTTATTTTTTTTGAGACAGAATCTCACTATGTTGCCCTTGGTAGAGTGCTGTGGCATCACAGCTCACAGCAACCTCAAGCTCTTGGATTTAAGTGATTTTCTTGCCTCAGCCTCCCAAGTAGCTGAGACTACAGGCACCTGCCACAACGCCCAGCTATTTTTTTGTCACAGTTGTTTAACTGACCTGGACTGGGTTCAAACCCACCACCGTTGGTGTATGCGGCTGGCGCCGTAACCACTGTGCTACGGGCGCCGAGCCTTTAATTCCATTCTTATATTAACTATCCAGATTTAGACCACATGAGTTAAGGACTCAGTCCCATAAGACTGCTTCCCACTTCGGATGCCACTTGGAAGTATTGGGAGCCCAAGATACCCAGGCATCCTCCAGCTTGGCTGAAAAATTGAGGGTTACCACAACCAAGTCCTCACATTTGATAATTTGTTAGAACAGTTCATAGCATCCAGGTAAACACTTTACTTACTATTGCTAGTTTTTTAAATAAAGGATATTATAAAGGGCATAAATTAATAGCTGATAAAGATGTACATAGGGTGAGGTCCAGAAGGGTTCCTAGTACAGAAACTTCTATCCCCAGGAAGTATGAGTGCTTGGATGCGTTTCCCAATCTAGAAGCACTCTGAAATCTATTGTTTAGGGATTTTATGGAGGCTGTATTATGTAGGCATGATTGATTAAATTATTAGCCATTGGTGGTAACTCAATCTCCAGCCCCTCTCCCTGAAATGGAGGTGAGACTTTCTGCTCTAGCCCTTTCACCAGGCCTTGGTCTTTCTGGCAACCAGCCCTTATCCTGAAGGGACCCCAGGTACCAATAACCTCATAAGCATGCAAAAAGATACTCTTACCACTCCAGAGATTCTAAAGTCTTAGAATTTCTACTGTCAGGAACTAAGACCAAATATTATGACAAAAGATGCTTTAATTGTCCCTATTACTTGGGAAATTACAAGGGTTTTAGGAGCTGTGTGCCAGGAACTAGAGATGAAGCCCAAATATATACATTTGGCACAGAGATCATAAAACCCTTGCAATTTATATATATAAAAATTATATATGGGTATATATAACTAAATATATATGTATATTATATATATATATTTCACAAAATCACAGGCGGGAATTCTAAGGATCCAGGGAATCAGCTTACTTTATTTTATTTTTTCTGATCCTGTCTTAAAAACTGGCACTCCCCAGGTTGCCATATACAACCCTCGGCACCTTAGCACCTCTGAAATTGCTGTAAGGTAAAGATAACTTTCACTTAAAATAAATTTTGCAAGGATACAGATGGGCTTTCTGTTGACAAAAGTGAGAAGAGTTCCTCTTAAATATAAATCATTTATAACAGCTTAGAAAACCCAAACAATCCATTGAGAAAATGTGAAAAAGACAAGGAAAGACATTTCACTAATGAGGATATATGGATGGCAAATAAACACAGGACAAGATTTTCAACATCGTTAGCCATTAGGAAAAAGCAAATTGAAACCACAAAAAGCTATTACCCACCTATCAGAAAGGCTAAAAAAAATAGTGACAACACAAAATGCTGGCAAGAATGAGGAGAAATTGATTACTCATCCATTGCTGGTAGGATATAAAACAGTACAGCCTGGAGTAAAACTCTGGAAATGAGTTGGGGAGTTTCTTATAAAACTAAACATGCCATTACCATATTCCCTGACAATTGCATTTTCGAGTAATTATCCCAGAGAGATTATTATTTGTGTTCACACAAAAACAACATGAATGTTCATAGCAAGTTCATTTGTAACAGCCCCTAAAGCAGGATACAGGCCAGATGTCCTTCAACAGGTGAATGGTTAAACACACTGTGGTACATCCATCCATAGAATACTACTCAGAATAAAAAGAAATGAAGTATTGATACATGTAACAATTTGGATGACTCTCCGTGGTATTCTGCTGAGTGAAAAAAGCCAAACTCCAAAGGTTATAAACTATGTAACTCAATTTATATAATACAAGTGACAAAATTTTAGAAATTGGAAAACAGGTTATTAGGTTCCAGGAGACAGTGGTGAACATCACATGTGGTAAATAATATAGAACTGAATACATACATACAGCTGTGCAAAAAATAATACCAGCGAATTCTGAATAAGATAGATGAATTGGCTCAAAGTTAAAATTTTGGTTATAATTTGTGCTATAGTTTTGCAAGATGTTACTACAGAAGGAAACTGGGTGAATGATTCATGAGATTTTTCTGTATTATTTCTCAACAACTGCATGAAAATTAAAATTATCTCATTAAAAATTTCAATTAAGGCTTAGTGTCTGTGGCTCAACAGGCTAAGGCACCAGCCATGTACACCTGAGCTGGCGGGTTCGAATCCAGCCCGGGCCCGCCAAACAACAATGACGGCTGCAACCAAAAAATAGCTGGGCGTTGTGGTGGACGCCTGTAGTCCCAGTTACTTGGGAGGTGGAGGGAGGAGAGTCGCTTGAGCCCAGGAGTTGGAGGTTGCTGTGATGCCAGAGCACTCTACCCAGGGTGACAGCTTGAGGCTCTGTCTCAGAAAAAAAATTTTTTTCAATTAAAAAAGCATTAACCACAAGCATACCACCTTTTTTTTTTTTTTCTTTAATGGCATAAGGCCAGGAAAATACCAGGCCAAGCTTTTAATTCTGTTCTGGAATCCACATGTCTTTCTCAGAAGCTCGCGTGACTTTAGATCACCCTCCTCACTAAACAATTGCTTGAATACACTTCACTTGCATATTTTCCCCCCTAAAACAGATTTTTTCTTCACAGTCTTTCCCTATCTCTCAATCTGTTGAATAGAGATTAAATACTTAGCATGCTAATGAATTAATCGGTTACTAACATTAAAACCTTAACGTGAAGACACAGCCCTTAACTGCCCTGAGGCTTCTAAAGTCTCATAGAAGAGATTTCCTTCCCAAGAGGATTTGAAAATGCCTCGTAGATGATCCTCATAGCATTGAAACGATTACATCTTTAGTTTTACTGATACAGATTCTTATATTATGGAAAAACAAATATTTTTATGGAGAAGAAATTTCTTCCTCTTTCTCCTCCTCTCCTTCTTTTTCACTTCTACCACCTGCCAGACACTAGAATGTTCTGTTGCTTTATTGCATGTTTATAACAAGCCTAAGGAGGAGTCATCATTTTTGCTATCACATATATATAAAAACACCAAGGTCCAGCCACGTACCCATGGTCACAAGCTGTTAAGTAACAGAGCCAGGACGGGAGCCTGGGTGAATTAAATGTGCGTTCTCTCACCACCATACCTCTGGTTCTCAAAGCGTTTTAGTGTTGAGACCCCTTGAAACTTAAACACAGGTCACTGAGGACCCTAAGGAGCTTTGGTTAATGTATATTTTATCAACTGATACTTGCCATAGTAAGAATTAAAAGTGAGACATTTTAGAGTATTTTTAATATTCTAAAAATAAACCCATTACATTTTAATATAAAAAAATAAATTTCTAATGAAAAGTATTATATCCAAAAAAATTAGTGAGAAAAGATGTTTGAATCTCTTTATTATCTGTCTTAACAGCAGACAGTTGGACTGTACATTCAATCTATTGTGATGTGTTGTTTTTGCTGAAATGTGTGACGGAAACCATCTTTTAATAATTTTTTCAGATAATTTTGGATATTAGTCTTTGATGCAATGTGTCAATACTCAACAGTGTTCGTTCGTTAAAGGTTAGTTGCAATATAGACTCTGAAACCATATTAAAGAATTCTTGTTGTACACTGTTACATTGAAATCCATATGTCTGTCTTGCAGTTTGGGTCTTTTACCCATGCTTGATTTGTAACACCTTATATTGTCATTTGGAAAATACTGGTTCACTGAGGTATGTGGCTCTCCTAGATATTGACACACTTCATTATATAATAAAAAATCATTTATTGATGCCATCACCAATCTCATCAGAAAAAAAAGAATCTCATCTTTAAGTATCTAGAAGTTATCAAACTCACCGTAGCTGATACAAGGTTTACAAAAACTCTAATTTTCCTCTTCCCACCCTCCCTTCCTCCTTCCTTCCCTTTCTTTCCTTCTTTCTTTTTTTTGAGACAGCGTCTCACTCTGTTACCCAGCCTAGCACCTCACAGCAACCTTGCCCTAGCACCTCACAGCAACCTTGCTAGTGATCCTTCTGCTTTAGTATCCAAGTATCTGGGACTGCAGGCTCACTCCACCATACCTGGCTAATTTTTCTATTTTTAGTAGGGATGGGATTTCCCTCTTGCTCAGGCTGGTCTTGAATTCTTGAGCTCAGGTGCTCCTCCTGCCTCAGCCTCCCAGAATGCTAGGATTACAGGTGTGAGCCACTGCACCCAGCCCCCAAATTCTAATTTTCCTTTAAAAGCTCAAATTTTAACACTGGCAACCAATATTGTTGGTTGTTTTCTTTGAGGTGACAGGCTTACTTCACACATTTTCAAGAAAATGTCTGTCTAATAATGAAATTAAATAATCACGATACAACTAGTAGTCCTTTCAAAGTGGCACTGCACACACAGAGTGGCTGGTTCAGCTTGCAACTCAACTGTGTAAGTGCTTTTCCTCAAGACAATCATCCCTACCAGAATATTAAATGCTAAAATGTAACAAAACAATAGTTGTTTTACTGCTTTGGTAAGGATATTATTTTTATTTATTTAGTATTTTTTTATTTCAGATTAATGTGAGGGTACCAACAATTAGGTTACAATGTTTGCATTTTTTAAAGTCTCTATTGTAGTTGCGTCCCACACCCAGGGGTCTGCCATATATCCTTACATTGTACCCACACCTACTCCTTCCCTTTTCCCCTCTCCCCTCCCCTCCAACTTGAATTGAATTATTCTCTTGTGTGGGGCAAGGATATTATTATTGTTTTTTTTTTTTTAGACAGAGCCTCAAGCTGTCCCCCTGGGTTGAGTGCCATGGCATCACAGCTGACAGCAACCTCCTGGGCTCAAGCGATTCTCTTGCCTCCACCTCCCAAGTAGCTGGGACTACAGGCGCCCGCCACAATGCCGGGCTATTTTTTGTGGAGCCCGGTTGGTGGGCCCCGGCTGGATTCAAACCCGCCAGCTCAGGTGTATGTGGCTGGTGCCTTAGCTGCTTGAGCCACAGGTGCCGAGCCAGGATATTATTTTTAAACACTTTACAATTCATCATCATTTTTTATTTACAGAAAAGTTGCAGGAATAATACGGAGAATCCCCATTTGCCTGGCCCTGGCTGTTTCTGATGTTAACATCTTCTGTACACACTGTAGTGCCTTTATCAAAACCAGGATTTTAACATTGTAAAATACTAGTAGTAAATCTATAATAGAAACCTTATTCAACATTCATCAATTTTTCACTAATGTCTTTTTTCCTGATCCAGGATCCCATGTCGCATTTAACTTCTGTCTCCCCTTAGCTTTCTCTAATCTGTGACAGTTTTGGCAAGGACCTCCTTGCCAGTGCATGGTAGTGAAGAATGCGATGATTATTGCACTGGTTTGTGTTAAGGCACAAATTTTACCTACCATTGCTTTTGTGCTATAAGTGAAAATGTCGACACTGTGGAAGAGACAAATAATGTCTTAGTATTACTATGAAAATAGCCTCATGGTTATCAAAGAGCTCAGGGATTCTCGGGGGCTGCGCCCTTTATTACACTAACTCCCAGAAGAAGTAGATCTACTTCTCGGGGGGCTGTGCCTTCTACCACACTAACTCCCAGGACGGGTAGATCCACTTAGATTTTGGTTTACAGCATCTCATCCTCTTGGCAGAGTGAAGCAATTCTGACGTCTAGAGCATATCTATTCAAAGCTCCTGTACATGAGCACGATTTCCACGCAGACGAAACTCCACAACCAGGAGCTGATGGGAACAGCCACATGCCTACCCCACAGCCGTCTCTCTAGAGCCTTCTTCCCAGAATCCTAGGTGCCCAGGGCTTCCTGCTGCCTGAAGCAGCACAAGAGAGACCTCTGTGGTGCACAGCAGCTTTGCAGAGCAGAGCTAGAACCTCACAGCAACCTGCTGTTACAGCCCATATAGCCTATGGCTAGCAGGAGTGAGAGTTATAAGAAATACCTGTATAGCTCAGTAATGGAACACCTGGGTGGAAAGGGCATGGAGAGGGATTTAGCGCTCCTAACAAGCATGAGAGCAGTGGTGAAGTGGCAGTCTCTCCACCTGTGGTGTTGAGAGGCACGAGATCAACCTTATATTAGGCTGGAGGGGAAGGCAGTTGGGAGCATGTGCATTCTATCATGGACCTGCTTACTCTGACTCTGTCTCCTATTCTGCCTAGAGAACACCAGCACGGCATCTCTCTGCTGCAGATTACCAAGCTCTGCCAAAGACTAAGATGTATCTTTCTAAGAAGGCTGCTTTACTCTCTCTAGGACACACTCTCTCTCTCTGTCCAGCTAAAGTAGACAGCCCTCAGGTACTTAAGAGACCTGAGCAAGATAACTTAGTGGTCGGTGTCCAGAACCTAGTTAAGCCGGGCCCGAGACCTGGCCAGTCCTGGGCCCTGACAACCCGTCACCACAATTTTTGTGCCACTTAACCGTTAAAAGTACAGGGACCCAAAGGACAAACCTTGGGGTGCCCCACACACTTCGCTCTGCTGCCTGTCCCAGGCAGTGCTGGCCTCTCTGCTCCATGGGGAGTACTTTGTGTCTCAAACTTTTCTGTCTTTTCTTCAACAATTCAATTGCCAGAAAAACCATTCCCTGAAACCCCTGTTCTCTTTTTTCAACATGACAGCAGGTTACCTGGGAAATAAATCACTACTGGGGTGAGAATGACCATTAAAATGCTCAGTGCGTTAGAGGCATTTGTGTTTTGAGAGCAGACTCGGAGAGGTAGAATGCTTTAGTAAGAAGAAATAATTCTGTAAGAGGAGCATTTCAGGTGAGAGTCAGAGGCCAACAGGGGGACCCTAGTGTCCCTGGAATTACTTCAAGGACCTACTTGGCCAAAACAAAGTCAGAAGAATTGAGTGATTAAATGATTGAATGGGGGAGACAACAATCCATGCTGCAGTGGTTTATCTCCTTGTAAGAAGGCTCTATTACGCCCCTCCCCCCACTTTTTAATGAATAAAAAAACGTGTAATGTCTACATTGTCAAAGGACCAGTAGAACCACGACATACGTCTCGGTTTTCATAGTGGATTTCATGGAGGATCACATTTCTAACATTTCCATGTTGTTCCCCCTTACAGATGTTCACACTTTACTTAAGTAGGCCAGGTTTAAATATTTTGGAGGGCATTTCTCTTCCCCATGCCTCCCTGCCATACTGTTTTGCCAATTAAGGAGGCTGCCACCTGTTTTCTATGCAGAGAGAGGGGGAGGAATGTGGGAACATCTTTGGGTAATTCAGCAGCTGTGTCAGGTCAACCTGGCCACCTCTCTCTGTAACAAATGGGGTGCGCTTAGAAAGGTACATTTGGGGGACAGGTAGTACTGCTGAGTGGACACCTTGCACCTGAAATGCACACCTGGGAGCTGAGTTATCAGCATTCTGGCTGCTGGATCTGCACAAGGTCAAGTGGCTTTTCTTTCAAGCCTTGAATTATGAAACAGGGTTGTACACGTTTTGGAAAATCCATTTGTAGGTGTTCTAAAAGTGCCAATTTCGTCTTTTGGTTTTCATCCGGCCCTGGGAAGACTTTTCAAAATTTACCTCTAGTCTCTGATGACTTCATTATGGGCAAAGAAGAAGTGAACAATGAATATTTATGGAATAAAATGCAGTCTTCAGAAATGCCAGCATTTTAAATGTCGCCATAGCCTCCAGAGTCTGAGCACTCAGCCAATAGGGAGGGGGCAGGGCCTTAGAAAGGGAGCCCCTCGGTGTACCTGTTCTCAACCACCCCCACTGGCCTATCCCTGTGAGCCCTGGGAGGTTGTGACTTCCCTCCTGGGCTCTCCCACCCAGGCTGTCTTCTTACAGCTCCTCACCACAACCTACAACACCCCTCCAGTTCTGTCTGTCGAGGCCCTTGCTCATACCACGTCTGACCCCTTTTGTTTTATGAACTTGCCCTCTCTCACTTTGGTCCCCCAGCCTCTCTAATCATACCTAGTCTTCAAGGTCTACCTCAGATTCTGACTCCTCTAAGAGGCGTTTTCCCGAATTCATCTCCACAATACTGTCAATAATGATAACAGGTGTCAATCACTGAACAATCACGCCATACCAGGCCCAGTAGTAGACTCTAATATCACCTCATTTAACCCTCATAATAACCTAGTTACTGTTAGGTGTGGAAAGCTCAGAGAATTTGAGTGCACCAGCCACGTCACATGTGTACTCTGAGCAACAGAGCTGGAACTTCAGCCCTGGTTTTCCTGGCACTTTTAACTGCTCCCCAGCCTGTGCTCTTGGAAGGTGCTAATTATCTAATTGTGAGAAGCCAGTGAAGCTAGATGGGACCTCAAGGGCACACAGTCTTATTCTCTCATTTTACAGATAAGGAAGCTAAAGCCCCAAGAGGCAAAGAAACTTGACCTAGGTAACATGGCGAAGTGTTGGCAGAGCTGGAGCAGTTTTCCTGGTTCTCAGGCTCACGGTCACTTACTCATTCAACACACATGGATGGAAGCCTCTATGTTTAGGGCACTGTGTTAGGCTGCTGCACCTTCTCTGGGGGTTTCTTTTGCAAATTTAATGAATTCACACACAAAGCTGCCTTAAGATAGGGTACTAAGTAAGCCCCTGGCCCTTTGGAGGGTGGCCCGTGCAGACCCACGTGGTACCCTTGTTGCTGGTGTTAGGCGCCAGGGCTGACTCACACTTGGAGCAGTTGCAGTTCCTCAGGGGACAGTGCGTGGGAGGGTGGGAGACGGTAATTGATTACGCTATTTATTCCTTTACAGGGTAGTGTGGCAAGTACAGAGGGCGCTGGTCATGAGGATAACTCAACGCTGCTCAAGCAACTCTTTCAGGAAAAAGCATTAGAAAATAGGAAAAACTCTTAGTTTTACCAACTAAATCTAATCCAATTCCAAAAGACTGTCCCTCTTTGGCTGAGTATATATATGTATATGGAAGTCACCAGGCTTGTCCTCTTAGGTGTCTCCCATGCATCCTGGCACCATTATTTGGTTTTATTAGTGCTATTATTTATGTATTTATTTATTTGGACAGTCTCACTCTGTCATCCTGTGTAGAGTTCTGTGGCGTCGTGATAGCTCCAGCAACTTCAAACTCTTGGGTTCAAGCGATCCTCTTGCCACAGCCTCCTGAGTAACTGGGTCCACAGGCACCTGCCATGACACCTGGTTAGTTTTTTCTATTTTTAGCAGAGATGGGGTCTCGCTTTTGCTCAGGCTGGTCTGAAATTCCTGAGCTTAAGCAATCCTCCGGCCTCAGCCTCCCAGAGTGCTGGGAGTATAGGCATGAGCCACTGTGCCCAGCCCATTTATTTATTTCATGAGCAGATTTTGTTGGAGGATCCTTGGAGATGCCCAACAAACCCTGCCAAGTGAGCTGATGGCCTGTGGCGTCCACAATGAGGTTCCGGTAGAGAATTTGGAAGGGAAGGAAATGCAACTGTTCCTTGAGAGTTAAACAGTACTATCAACACATACTTGATCAGAAGCAAAGACAGGCTGCACAACCATGCAAAGGGAAAAGAATGGCTGCCAGGTCAGTATACCTCATCTTGTCACACGTCACTCAAACAGGGGTGACTGGACAGACAGCACACTGTAGCAGCCAGTATAGCCTATGGCTAGGAGGAGTGAGAATTATAAGAAATACCTGTATAGCTCAATAATGGAACACCTGGGTGGAAAGGGCATGGAGAGGGATTTAGCTCTCCTAACAAGCATGAGAGCTCGCGAGCTGAGAGCAGTGGTGAATTGGCAGTCTCTACACTGTGGTGTTGAGAGGCACGAGATCAGCCTTATATTCAGCTGGAGGAGAAGGCAGCTGGGAGCATGCCATTCTATCACGGACCCGCTTACTCTGACTCTGTCTCCTCTCCTGCCTGCAGAACGCCAGCACGGGGTCTCTCTGCTGAAGATTACCAAGCTCTACTAAAGACTTAGATCTATTCTAAGACTGCTTTACTCTCTCTAAGGCTCTCTTTTTCTTGCTAAAGTAGATAGCTGTCAGGCACCTAAGATAAATTGTTCCTGAGCAAGGTAACTTAGCGGTCCATGTCTGGAACCTAGTAAAGCTGGCCTGAGTCCTGACCAGTCCCGGGCCCTGACAAGTGGTGGCAGCAGTGGGCTCTGACTGCACACAAACAGGGCTTCTAAAATGGTGTGTTCAGTGGCGATTTGAGGGCGTTGAAGACAGGGTGGGGGCTGGGGGGCAGGTCACCTGATGTCCATTACATTCTCACACAGCCTACAGTAATCTAGAAAGGCCAAACAGGCAGGAGAGGGCCCCTGGGCTGCGACTCAAGCTTGGTGACTGGGAAGCCCTAGTCCCTCCCCTGGTACATTAGGACCTGAGAAGCACCAGCTGATGTGCTAGAACCTTGGCCTCCAAGCCTTGTTATTGCAGCCATGGGATGTGGGGGACCAGAAGACTAAACTGCCACCTTACCTTTCTACTGGGAGTGGCTGACCTGGGTTGCCATGGGTCCCTTCAGGAGGCCAACTCATTCTAGGAACAGATCAGCTGTGTCTGAGAAGTGAGAGGATAGCTTTGTTTGTTTGTTTTTGAGACAGAATCTCACTATGTCACCTTGGATAGAGTGCCGTGGCATCACAGCTCACAGCAACCTCCAACTCTTGGGTTTAAGTGATTCTCTTATCTCAGCCTTCCAAGTAGCTGGGACTACAGGTGCCCGCCATTAGCAATGCCTGGCTATTTTTTGGTTGCAGTTGTCATTGTTGTTTGGCAGACCTGGGCTGGATTCAAACCCACCACCGCTGATGTATGTGGCTGGCACCCTAGCCACTGAGCTACAGGTACCAAGCTGAGAGGACCAGCTTTTTGCTGATGGAAATAAGACTTTAGAGAATTTATGAAACTATTTGGATTTTGAGTATGACCAAGTCCTTGGGAAATCCAATGAGAATTTGGACACTGTTAGTTTCACAGGTTCCCTGTAAAAGACAGGTTGTTTCTGAAACAAAGATACTTCTTACCAGGAACCAGCCAGCAGAAAAGCTGCCTGCTCTGACACACTGGGGCCTAGAACCTTCCCTGTCTTGGCCTCTCTCAGACCCACCTTCAAGCTGTCCTTTCCACAGCAGTTTCCCCACAACTATTTACCCAGGTGCTTCTGATGTGGTATCTTTGCAAGACGCCACCGCAGCATCTTTGCTGGAACCACCCCACACCCCAGGTTGGGACCCTCAGGAGAAGGGCTGGCAAACTTTGATGGTGAACACAGGCAGCTGAAATGGGCATCATGTTCCCAAGTGGAGACAGCTGAGGTGTAGGAGTGTCTGGTATACGAGAAATGTGGATGGGTGTGGCAAGGTGGAAAGGGGAATCAATCGTCTCCTGGCTGTGATGCCGCCTGGAGCAGGGGCCACAAGGCTACTTGTGCTCCTGTCCCCTGGCCTCGACAGCACCCACGGTGGACTGAGGGCCCTCAAAGCTCAGTATGGCAGGGTTGACACAACTCCAGCTCTCAACTTTCCCTGCCTTACTGATACAAACTTCCTGAGAGGTAAGTCCAAGGAAGAGAACATAATTATAAGCGACGAGCCGCCCGTCCTATGGGGCTGCCAGCGTGCCCTGTGACACAACATTTGTGTCACTAGCAGAAGCCCAGATTGTCATCCTTACCTGGGCTCTTTTAAGTGCATGGCTTTACACATCTTTAACTCAAACTTCCCAGATCTCTTTTCTGTTTACAATCAAACCTTGGTGCTCTCCTGCGGGTCCAGGCTTTAAACAGCTCCTGGAGATTGACAATACCAAAAGCTCTACCTGCTACTGTGGCCTTTGTCCTGAACTTTGAAGCCACATATTTGTTGTATAACTCACATCTCTACTTGGATGTCTGACAGGATCCCAATCTTACTCTATCCATCCCCAACAGATTCCTGTCACTCTACCCCAAACCTGCTGCTTCTCCATTTATCTAGCTGCTCAAACCCAAAACTCAGGAGTCATCCTTGATTCTGTGTTTTTCCTTCCACCCACGCAGTCATCCAGCAAATCCTGCTGACACCCTACCTTTAAGGAACCACTTCCACTGCTACTGTCTCAAACCATCCTCCACAGGAGCGCTGAGATCATCTAAGACTCTCTGCTCCCAGCTTTGCAACCCGATTATCTCTCTCTCTCTCCTCACATCTCCCTGAATAATCCTTTTAAAAACAGATCAGGTCAAATCAAATCCCCTCCTCCAATGGTTCTTCATGTCGCTCAGACTAAAATCCAGTCCTTTCTGAGGCACCAGGTGCTACCTAATCTTTCCTGGCTTTTCTTCATGATTGAGCATCCCACCAGACCGCCTCCCTCAACTCAATGTACTTCTGACAGAAGGACATGGCCCTTCTCTTCATTTGAGAAGCTCTTCCCTGGATACTCCTATGGCTCAATTCCTCTCTTCATTTTGATCTGTTTATACACCATCAAAAATAGTTCCTGAACCCCTCGACACTTTTTAGAGCATAATTCCATGTGGGCAGAGACTTGGCCTTTTTTGTCCTCTGGTTAACCTGCTTATTCTTCTTCTTCAAGATTCTTGTATAGTTTAATAGAAGAGTGTCTTGTGACACAAGATAGACGTTAAAAACTTTTCCACTGGCAAATACCTGCCAGTGTGAATCAAGATACTCTTGATGCTGAGTAATCAAAATACAGAAATAACTTTACAGAATGGCATAACACTGTAGCTGTCAATTGTAACTCCGAGTTTCAAATTCACCTGCTCATCTGTGAAAAAGACAACAAAACCTGCATCCTCCAACCAATTTATTTGTAATAGGAGGTTGGAGTAGATTATTTCTCGCACTAACTTTTTGCTCTTCGGCACTTTGAAACTGCCTATCAAGTACACACAGGACATTTTTGCACAGCTTGTTATCTGTGATTTTCTTGGGCTTAATGGGAACTTCCTATAAAATCACTCAAGCTGGGTGAGTGATTGTGTGAGCCAGCAGTTCCAGTTACTTAGGAGATGGACACACGCGGATCGCTTGTGCCAGGAGTTCAAGTCCATTATGGGCAACATAGCAAGACCCTCATCTGAAAAGAAAAAAATCCACTCAGTAAACTCTCTGACAATAAGTAGATGTTAGGCACATACTATTTACCAGTGCTCTTTATTTTTTTTCTCCTGTAATTTCCATGTTTTTGTTTGGAATAATTTTCAAACTTAGGAAAATAGGATAGTGTTCTAGTGCAAGTCTGCTCGTGAATTCTCTCAGCTTTTCCTTGAAAATCTCTTTATATCTTTCACTTTTGAAAGATACTTTGAGCATAGAATTATAGGTTGCCAGTCGTTTTCTTTCAGCAATTTAAAGATGTTATTCTATTGTCACCTGGATTCTAGTTTGCTAAAAAATTAACCCCTTTTTGGCCAAGCATGGTGGCTGGTGCCTCTAATCCTAGCACTCTGGGAGGCATAGGCAGGAGGTTCGCTTGAGCTCAGAAGTTTAAGACCAAGCCTGAGAAAAAGTGAAAGTCCCATCTCTACTAAATATAGAAAAAATGGAAAAATTAGATGGGTATGATGAGAAGCCGCTATAATCTTAGCTACTTGGGAGGCTGAAGCAGGAAGATCACTTGAACCCAGGAGTCTGAGGTTGTTGTGAGCTAGGCTGAAGGTAGGGCACTCTAGCCTGGGCAACAGAGTGAGACTCTGTCTCAAAACAATTTTTACTTTTTTTTCTCCTTATAAAATGATTTATTTAAAAAAATCAAATCATAGCTGTGTACATTAATGTAATCATGGGGTACAATGTGCTGGTTTCATATAAAATTTTACCTTTTTTTGTTCGTATTTTTCATCTTTAGCTTATAAGATTTTCTCCTGATTTTCAGCATCTTATTATTATGTGTCTAGATGTGCTTTGCTTTGCATTTCTGTTCTTGACTTTGTAGGTTGATGTCGTCTGTCAGTTTTGGAAAAATCTCAACATCATTTTCAAGATCGTTTTTACCCATTTTCTCGATCATGAGACTCTAATTACACACACTAATACTTTGAGTGTCCTGTGTGTCTCCTAGACTCCCTTCTGTATTAGCCTTTGTTTTTTAGCCTCTACGCTTCAGTTCAAATATTTTCTATTCACCCGTATTCCAGTTTACTCATTTTATCTTCTGTCTTCTACTGTATATAATGGACTCTTAAAGGTATTGAGTATTTAAGTTCAGACATTGTACGTTCAGCTACAGTTTCCTAAAATTAAAAACAGATTTCTATTCTCTAGTGAAATTTTCCATATTTTTATCTATCTCCTTGTATTTTCCTCTGTTTTCTTGAGCATAGAAATCAGTTAAAGTTGTTGTCTAAGTCTAGGTCCTCTGTGGGTCTGCTTCTCTCTGCCCCTTGTTTTCCGGTTATATAGTTCTGTCTTTTGGCTTGTCTTTGTTATCATATGCTGAGCCCTTAGAGGCTCCAGAGAGGATTCCCACCTTCCTCTGCGAGGCAGAGGGGGAGCTGCTCCCCATGATGCAGTTTTCTGGGCTTTGTGCTGTTTAGGCACAGCCTGCCTGGTTAGCCCCTGTTCCTCTGCCACAGCCCTCCAGGTCTTTCAGCTCAGAGCGTGATGTGTTTGCCGGGGCACCTTCCCATGAAAGGTCCTGAGCTTCATTGTTGGTCTCCTGAGCACAATCTGTGGATAAATGTTTTTTAAGAGATAGGGTCTCCCTTGTTGCCCAAGGGAGTCTCAAGCTCCTGGCCTCAAGAGATCCTCCTGCTTCAGTCTCCTAACGAGCTGGGATTACAGCTGAAAATAGTTCATTTATTTTTTTCTTTTTTGAGACAGAGTCTCACTCGGTAGGCTAAGGCATCATGATAGCTCACAGCAACCTCAAACTTTGGGGCTCAAGCGATCTTCTTGCCTTAGCCTCCTAAGTAGCTGGGACTACAGGAGCCCGCCACAATGTCCAGCTAGTTTTTCTGCTTTTAGTACAGGCTGGTCTTGAATGCCTGAGCTCAAGTGATCCACCTGCCTCAGCCTCCCTGAGCGCTGGGATTACAGGCGTGAGCCACTGCACCCAGCCTTTTTTTTTTTTAATGGTGGTAAAATACAGCATAAAATTTTGCCATTTTAATCACTTTTTTAAAAAGGAGGTTTTACTCTAGCTTCTTAGCTTTCCATCCTCTATAACCTCAAAAATCTGTGAAACGTCTTGAGGGGAAATGGCATCTAGCCCTGTATCCAGTCCTGTCACTCTTAGCTCTGAGACTCCCAGTTCTCTTTCCTCGTAGCAACCCTTTCGGGGGAGGATACTGGATTTCTTAACCCTGCCCTCAAGGAAAAGAAGACTTCAGTTCTTGGGAGTTTCGTCCCTCTCCACCATCTTGGTCCTCTAGCCATCATTCCTTCAGAAGCTCTCTACTACACTTAAAGAGATGATTTTTATGATTTATCTGACTGCTCTAGTTATCCTTGATGGAAGAATTGTTCTTCAACAACCTAATATAGCCTACCTGGAAATGTGAGTATCCTCAAATTTAGGTTTTCCCTAGCTTGCTTACATCTTCATTTCCCCAAGAATTATTGACTTAGATTGTTAAGATATTGCTTGAATCACTGGAAATTTTTCACATTTTGAATCTACTTTTACTTTTTTCCCTCAAACTATCTTTTTTTTTTTTTTAATTTTATTGAATCATAATTATGTTCATTGGTGCAATCACAGGGCACGATTCATATACATTCAGAAATATTTTGATCGTACTGTTACAGATATCCTTCATGGCATAATTATGATTCAATAAAATTATTAAAAAAAAAAAGAAAAAAGAAATAAAAAGAAAAGGTGGAAATACAGAGGGTGAAAAAAAGTGTATACACATTTTAAGAAAGGAAAAAAATGTTTTTAAGTTGTAATCTATATATCAGTAAATATATACTGATAACAAAAGATGAATACAAGTCATGTGGAGCCCCTCTTGCAATGGCAGAAGTCAGATGAGACTTGTACTAGAGATTTAATAGACTAATCCTTTACTAGATCTCTAATCCTTTAGAGATCTAATAGTCTTTTCCTTTCCATGATGCATTTACATATTTTTGGCACTCTCTGTGTGTATCATGTTACAAGAAGGAAAATTCGATTTCCCCTGAAGATGTTGATATTAACGTTCTGAGGGACACGGAGATGGCAATTCTTAGCAGAATGTTGGATACATGATCTCAAGGACAGAAGGGAGTTTTGTCCTAGCAACACCGATTCATCAAACATTCACTCACAGAAAGTCTTTAATTGAAATAATGGGACTAGGTCAAATTTTCCAGGAAGCCTACCAAAGATAAAATTTGATATTAAATCTATTTAATGAGTTGAAATAAAAATATTCCAGAGTTTTAGAGTACCAAATAAATTTTTCCTTAGTATCAATTAGTCATTGGAAAAGAAATCCAAACATAAGCCTTTCTTTCTTCAGCCTAAACAGGTATGTTAGCATGATGTATTTAAACGTGACTCAAAAATGCAACTCAAAAATAACTAAATTGGGTTAATTCTGGATTTATGTATTTCATAAATGTGTAAGATTATACAAGTGTACACATTTGAAAAGAAAATTATATCAGATGGGTGCTCTTCTTGATATATAAGGCCTCCTTTTAAAGCTATCCTGAAATTAATTACTCTAGTTTAAAATAAGTATTTGATTCAGGTTCTAATATTTCTAATGAATATTGTATTTTATTTTCTCTAATTTGAATAAAGTGTAGCCCATTTCAAATGCATTTATGGTGTAAGAAATTTCTAACAAATTCATTAGGAAGCTTAGAGCATTGATTGCTAATGCATTTTGTAATGTATGTGTGAATTTCATGATATATGATTTTCAGGAATAAATTATTATATTTTATAATGCAACATAGCCATTTAGACTGTCACATGCAAAATTTTTTGTTGTTATAACTCAGGGCTCAAATGACTTAAATTTAGTTTTCATAAGACAGACCTATTTATAAAGTGATAATAATTATATTAGTCAATCCTTCTACAGATAAGGGGGAACTTCTCTGTACTTCAAATATAATTGTGACAAAAATATATAATTGTGATACTTAATATTTGAATATAAAAGTATAGAAATACTTGGTTTTGCTCAATTTTACTTTCATTTATAATAATTTGGGAGAAATTAGATATTCTACTTAAAATCATTACATTTCACCTTCTACATTAAAAAAATCAAACCAGTGAAGACATATTCTTTCATTACAACACACACACAAATCCAAGGTACTTTTTGGGTTTGATTATACAAAAATTACCAACAGATTTTTCTGGAATGGGCAGTTTCAAGATAGTAAATAATTAATGTGTGCTTTATAACAATGTAAAACTAGTATGTTCTATTTGCTATTTTAAAGTCCATACAAGCAAACATCCAAGTTAATGTTCAAGTTCAGAATCCCATTTCTTTGTCTCCAGAATGCCATTTGCTACAAACTATTAAAACTTTCAATAGTTAAAGAATATGAATGTCTAGTCAGTTTATACATACAAAATATTTAGTTCTAATAAGTATTATGCTGCATAAGTATATTAAAGTTTTGGTTAGCATGCCGAGTAATTCTTAAAGAGACAAACATATCCTTATATTCTCAAGCTTCCATTTGGAAACTGCAGGAGTGCTTAGAGTGAAAAGAGAAGAGGAAAAAACACTGTTCTCATCCTCCTCAAGGGGTCAGTCCTGGATTCTCTCAATACTTGCAACATCTAAATGTCACCACTCTCCTGACCTGAAATTTAGATGTAGTCCAAGCAAGATGGAAGACACCCCAAATCCGTTATCATTACTGGAAGAATATTTATATTTCTGGTTTTCCTTCGGGTCCAATTTATCCTATTCCTTACAAGAGTTTCCACATACCAATCCTCACAGCACAGATCCTGAGGGGGTAATGAATCTCTTTATTACCACAGTTTTAAGACTCACCTTAATTCTTGCTATAGAAATAACCTTCCATGACATGAGAGAACAGCTCAGCCCTGTTATCATGGGCCAAGCTACAAATAACCAAATATTAGTAGACATCATTGTTATTTTTTAATATATGGTTAGTTATACAAATATAAAAGATTTTTATTTTCTTCTTTCTAATCAAAGTTTCATATTTAAAAGTTATTAGTATATTTTCTGGAAGAGGAGTGTTAGAGTACAAGGTAATTAAATGCTATTTTAATTTTCATGGAGACTCAATTTGAGGAACCATACTCAAAGGCATTCGTATTGTGGTTGTGGTCTGAATCTTGTTACATGAGTATAGATCATGGAAAAGCTTCTTAGAGTTTGAGTTCATGTATGGCATCTTATAATTGGTTATGCTAAAATTCAGTTCCAAGTATTTTTTGTGCATCATAACTTGTGATTACAAGTATTTCAATAATGTGTTTTGAATTGTTATAACCTTGTCTTAACCACATTCTGAAATAAAATACCCAGGCTTACAACAAAGCAGTTCAGGTTAAGCAGTAACATGTTGGGAATATTCGATTTGAATAGAAAAGATCACTAAAGGGAAGAAAAGTAGTCCATGAGAGTGGGAGGGATGGTAGAGGGAAAAATTAACTATCAATGACCAGAAGATATTTATAAATAAGCTAGATTTCTTCCTAATGGATCCCCAGGAATACAAGAAATAGACTGGACTTCCACATGCAAATGGAACTTGACATTTGTTAATGACCTTTTGGAGAAAGGGAAGCCCCATGTGTAAAAGATCCTCTTATGATTCATACTGCACTTTTTAAACTCTAGTATCTGATTATTTGTTCAAAAAAAATCAATTGGAGGTTGTGGTAAATGGCATAATTAAATTTAAAAGCTTCTTTATAATAAAGGAAATAATCAACAGGTTGAATAAACAACTTATAGAATGAGAGAAAACATTCTCAATCTATATATATCTGCTAAAGGGTGAAGATCCAGTATCTACAAAAACCTCAAACAAATTAACAAGAAAAAAAAAGAACCATCCCGTTAAAAAGTATGTGAAAGACATGAGCAGAAGTTTTGCAAGAAACAAATAGCCAAAAATCATATGAAAAAATAGCTTAACATCAGTAATCATGGGGGAAAGGCAAATTAAAACCACAATGAGATACTTCCTCCTGTCAGAGAGGCCATTATTAAGAAGTCAAAAACCAATAGATGTTGGAATGGACATGGAGAGAATGGAACGCTTGCACCCAGTTGGTAGGACTGTAAATTCATACAACTTCTAATGGAAAATAGTATGACTATTCCTCAAAAAACTAAGAACAGACTTACCACCCTATCCAGCAATCCCATTACTAGATATCTACACAAAAAAAGAAAAAGTCACTTTATCAAAAAGATACCAGCCCTCGAATGTTTATCACAGCACTATTTACAATTTTGAAGATGTGAATCACCCAAGTGCCCATCAGTTCATGAGTAGATTAAGAAAATGTGGCATGCACACACACACACACACACACACACGATGTCTATATCACATGGTACTACTTCAGCTATACAAAGAATGAAATGATATCTTTTGCAGAAACTTGGATGGAATTGGAGACTATTATGCCGAAGGAAGTATCTCAAGAATGGAAAAACAAAAACTGCATGTTCTCCCTAATAATTGGGAGCTAAATGATGGACACTCATGGGTACAAAGAGATGTAAATGGCATTGGAAACAAAAAGGAGGAGGAAAGGGGAGAGTGAGTGAGAAGTAAAGTCTTAACCCGTTCAGCACGATGAACCCTGATCTGGTGATGGATGCAATAAAAGCCCTAACTGAAGCATTAGGCAAAATATCCATGTAATAAAAACATTAGTACCCCTCCTTAATAGTTTGAAATAAAAAACTCAATACAGTATATAATTAGTAATTACACAAAGAAACTTATAGAATCTACCACATTGCCAAAATTTTCTGCAAATCAAAGAGCTGGTATCATACAGAAAAGAAGAACACTTTTCTTTTCTTTTTTTTTTTTAATAATTTTATTGAATCATAATTATGTACATTGGTGCAATCACAGGGCACGATTCATATACATTCAGAAATATTTTGATCATACTGTTACAGATATCCTTCATGGCATTTCCTTGATC
>CAUYON010056485.1:0-11756 GCA_963573935.1 Arctocebus calabarensis
ATTCTAATATTCTTCCCCTTGTAGGTAATGGATTTCTTACATCTGGCTGCTTTCAGAATTTCCTCTTTCATATTAACTTTCGTGAACTTAATTATGATGTGCCTGGAGGTTGTCTTATTTGGGTTGGGTCATGCTGGGGTCCTGAAAATGTCTGCTATCTGAATTTCAGAATCTCTTGGCATGTCTGGAAAGTTCTCTTTCATAATCTCATAAAGAAAAGACTCTGTGCCTCATGAGGCCACTTCATCGTTTTCAGGTATCCCTATAAGGCAAATATTGGTTTTCTTCTAGTTATCCCAGAGCTGTCTGAGAGAATGATCCATTTTTGCCTTCCATTTCTCTATCTCTTTGAGCATTTGGGAGCATTCGAAGTCTCTGTCTTCAGTTTCAGAAATCCTTTCTTCTGCTTGCTCTATTCTGTTACTGAGGGATTCTACTGTATTCCTCAGATCTTTGAGGGCTACACCTTCTTATCTCAATGTGTCAATATCTTTGGTCATTTTCTCTTTGAACTCATTCAGTTCTTGAGACATCTTTTGGGTCATCTTTTGGATTACTGCTTGAAATTCTAATTCCATCTTTTCCTCCATTGCACTGATCTTAGTTGCTATCCAAACTCTGAACTCAACTTCTGACATCTCAGCCATTTGCTTATGCAAGGGATCTTGTGCTTCATCTACCTTGTCATTCCTTGGGGGAGTTGATCTACTCTGGTTATTCATATTGCCAGAGTTTTTCTGTTGATTCCATCTCATGATAATTTTTCACTGTTGCCTATGACCGTCCTCAGAGTTGGGGAGGTGTCTCTCCCAGATCAGACCCTGGCAGATTCACTCTGTTGTTACTGGATCTTTGTAGGGAGTGACCCTGTGCCTCTAATGATTTCTCAAACCCTGCAGGTTGGAGAGCTTAAATCCTCCTCAGCCTACTTAGAAGACACTTTAAATTGCTAACTTGGGCTAAGCAGAAGCTTTCCCAGGAAAATGCTGTGGCTGGGATCACTCCTTAAGTGGCTCTCCACTTACCCAATGTGCCAAAACCAGGTCTTACCCTATGCCCCTGAGGGCTAAGGCTGTAAGGCGTCTCAGTCCCCACCTTTAGGCTGCTCAGTCACTAGATTACTCGCTCCCGGCCAATGCTTGTTCTGTGACCCTGAGGGTGGAGCTTGCCAGGGCAGTTCTCCCACAATGGTTCCACGCAGCCCACCACCAAACACTGGCAGCTCCATCTAGCTCGGTGGTCCAGTCTGGGGCCCCAGACAACACTCAAAAACACCCGCACTCCTGCCCACGTTCTCCCAAGGCAGTTCAACAGAGTGCCAAGTCCAAAAGAAACCCAAATAGCTCACAGGCAAGGCCTTTCCTGCCTGCAGTCCCACTGTTGCCCCACCCACAGCCCCCAACAGGATCAGACCGAACAAACACACACAACCACTTGCCCAATCTCCACCACTTTTGCCTTCCTCAGGGTGTCCAGAAGCCTCAGGCTGTCTCCCTGTGTCCCCAAAGGGAAGTTTTTTGGCAGATCCCACCTGCCAGAGATGCCTGAAGTCCTCCTTCCCCAGTCTCACCGTGCCCAGCTGCAAGGAAGCTGTTACTTGGCCGCCATCTTGCTCCACCCTCCTTGTTGTGTCCACTGTCAATTTTTTTAATATTTCCTTTCTTTTTTCATCCAGTTTTTACTACCTTAATTTGTACAGATTCCCTAACTTCACCATGCTGATTTCTGGCTATATAATCTCTCTCCAGCTGTCATGTCAGTGTAAGGGAACTGCTCCATCATGGCATTCTAGACATATCTACATGTCCATATTCCTGCACACATCTACACAGGCCATGTAAAAAAAAAAAAAAGTCTTGAACTACAGTCAGTCTGAGACTTGGAAGCATGTCTTTTGATCCTACTGGAATCTGAGAGGATGGGAGGTTTTTAAGGTCCTGCCTCAATGCCATATGCTTTGGGAGGTAGTCATGAGACAGTTCCTGTTCCCTGCCAGATGTGATGGTGCAGGAGACTTTCTTTTCCACAACCTGTAGGATACACCTGCAGAATATTGGGAGATTAGCTGCAGAGGAGAGTTCACTCCTCATCACAACAGTGTTGCAATCATTTGGCCCCTTTTGTTTCAGTGTCATCCTTTTTAGTGTGAGAGACAAGGAGTTAGACCCTTCTTTTTTTTCTTCTTTTCATTTGTACCTAAATAATAAAGTACACATATCTAAAAGTGGCTCATAACTTGGCCTCGCCTTGTTTGTCACACATGAGTGTGTGTGACAGTCATCACTATCACTCTATCTTCATTTCTGGTTCCTATCATGTCATCTTAGTCCTTTTGGGCTACTATCACAAAATACCATAAATGGAGTAGTTTATAGACAAAAAAAAATTATTTTTCACAGTTCTGGAGGCTAAGAATTCTAAGGGAGATTCTGTGTCTATTGAAGGCCTGCTTTCTGACTCAGAGGTGGTGACTTCTTGCTATGTCCTTACATGGTAAAAGTGACTAGCTGGTTCTCAGGGGTCTCTTTTACAAGAGCACTAATCCCAGTTATGAAGTCTCTTCCTTCATAACCCAATAACTGCCAAAAGGCCCAACTGCCTAATACTATCATCTGAAATGTTTGGATTCTAACAGAGATATTTAGGGAGAATATAAGTATTTGATTGATTGCACATGTCTTCTTTCCTCCTTCCTCAAACGTCTTTCTTTTCACTTGCCCCTTTTTATATTGATCTTTCTTTACTTTCTTATTCTCCTTTTCTCCTTCAAGTAATATCTAGAGGGGAAGAGAAACTGAAGCGTAGCAAGCTCATAATGCTATACAAACACACACAATGAACTGTTAAAACCAAAACATGAGCCTTTTGATTTTCAACGCAGCAAACTTTCAAACATATGTGGTATTGGCTCACTATAGTCACAAATAAAAAATTCTTGAGACTGAAATAAAAGTGAAATATTAGAGGAAAAAGTTTTGCATTTTAGTATTTCCTCCATTCTCCCCTAAGGAACCCAAACAACAAAGAAAAACTTCATACAAAATTTGTGTTACAACAGAATGTTTCAGTGGGGACTTTGTTTCTGTAAGGTAGCCACATAATATAGATCATATCATTCCTCTCTCCTTGGTTAAGACACCTCCTGTTATCAAAGTATTGGGGCATGTTGGATGATGAACATGAGCTAGAAGAGTGGTTCTCAACTTTCCTAATGCTGCGACCTTTTAACATAGTTCGTCATGTTGTGGTGACCCCCAACCATAAAATTATTTTTTTTGCTACTTCATAACTGTAGTTTTGCTACTGTTACGAATTGTAAAGTAAATATCTGATATGTAGGATATATGTAGGCAACCCCTGTGAAAGGGTTGTTCATCCCCCAAAGGGGTTGTGACCCACAGGTTGAGAACCGCTGAGCTAGAAGAAAATAAACTGCTTTTTCCTCCAGTAGTCACCTTTGATGCAGTGGTATGTTAAAAAAAATTAATTGTCCTTTCTGATGCCATAATTACCATAACCTTTTCCCATTAAGCCATACTTAGATGAAATATCTCTGCTTATCAGCATTATTCACCAGAATCATGAGCAGTTCCTCATTGTGAGCTTTACCTCCTTCAGGGTGCATGTCTTCTTCTTGCCAATGCCATAAGATAATAGCCAGTCCAGGGGGAACAACCTTTTCCAAGAGGATAGTAGTGAAAAGAATCACAGAAAATTACTGAACATAATGGCTCATCATGGCTGCTTATGATCATCGATAGCAGTTGGGACAAACTGTTAACCATGGGCTAACCATGAAGTTTAAAAGGAAATGCCAAGGAATGAGTATCCATAGAGGCCTTAAAAAACTCCAATATACTGCAGAAAATATTGAAGACCACATTCAAACACAGGCCTGGGCACGCCAGTGATTGTGGGTTATACTCTGAACAGACCTGAGAAGGCTCTAAGTCTCAACCCTTACTAAGTTTGAGGCACTACACAGATAGGAAGTGAAGGCTAAGAAACAGTTGTAAACTATTTGGCTGAATTTTGAAGACCTGTCCCAAAATGCCCATAGAGCCTCTCTACAAATGCTGAGAGACTTCTCACTCCCAGGCATCTAAGAAAAATCTTTGCCCTATCATTAGTTGGACTCTAAGCTAATCAGGCAGAAACTTCAGTGGCCACATAAAACAAAGAATACAAATTTTATAGATACTTCAAAAAACTCACTAAACAGTAATAAGCATAATGAAAAATCTAAGGACAAAAAAAAAATATGACTTCCATAGATGCCACATTCTATTATTTTAAATGTTAAGTTTTCAACAACAACAAAAATAATAATAATATGCAAAGAAACAATAAAGTAAGGTCTATGCACAGGAAAATAATCACCAGTAGAAAAGAACTTAAAGGAAATTATAAGAATGATCAACAAGAAAAATTTTTATATAGAGGGTTTTGTTCTGTTGCCCACTGGAATACAGTGGCATGGTCATAGCTCACTGCATCCTCAAACTCCTAGGCTCAAGTGACCCTCCTGCCTCAGCCTCCCTGAGTACCTGGGAGTATAGGTAGACACCACCATGTCTAGCTAATTTTTTAAATATTTTGTAGAGACAAGTTCTCACTATGTTACCAGGTAGTCTCAAACTCCTGGCCAAAAGCTGTCCTCCAAACTTTGCCTCACAAAGGGCTGAAATTAAAGGTATGCCCAGTTGAATTAAAAAAAAAAAGAAGAAGAACCAAATAGAAATTAGACACTGAGAAATACAATCAGTGGAATCATAGGAATGAAAATTTTACTAGGTAGACTCAACAATAGATCTTTTTTTTTTTTTTTGAGACAGAGTCTCACTTTGTCACCCTTGGCAGAGTGGCATGGTGTCCTAGCTCACAACAAGCTCAAACTCTTCGGCTCAAGTGATCCCCTTGCTTCAGCCTCCTGAGTAGGTGGGACTACAGGCACCCACCACAATACCCAGCTATTTTTAGAGACTGGGTTGGGATCTTACTCAGGCTCGTCTCAAACTCATGAGCTCAGGCAATCCACCCGCCTCAGTCTCCCAGAGTGCTAGAATTACAGGCATGACCCACCACACTTGGCCTCAACAACCGATTTGAGTAGGCAGAGAACTAATCAGGAAACTTGAGGATAGGTCAATTGAAATTATTCAATTTAAGGAACAGAAATAAAAAAGAATTTTAAAAAATGAAAGGAAATTCAGAGATCCATGAGGCATCATCAAGTGTACCAAAACACACATAAGGAAATATTTAGAAGAGGCAGCTAGAAGGAAAGAGACAGAAAGAATATGTAAAGAAATAATGGCAAAATGTTTTCCAAATATGATGGAAAACTCCACAAAACTTGACAAACTTTGGGTGGAATAAATTCAAAGAGATCCACACATAGAAACAGAATCAAATAGTCCAAAGACAAAGAATCTTGACAGCAACAAAAAGGAAGCAACTTATCATGTACAAGAGATTTTCATTGAGAATAACAACCAATTTCTTATGAAAAATCATGAAGGCTGTGGAGTGACATAGTCAAAGTATTAAAAGAAAAATACTGTCATTAAATAATTCTAAAACCAGAAAAACTTTTTTTTTTTTTTTGAGACAGAGCCTCAAGCTGTCGCTCTGGGTAGAGTGTCGTGGCATTACAGCTCATAGCAACCTCTAATTCCTGGGCTCAAGCGAGTCTCCTGCCTCTGCCTCCAAAGTAGCTGGGACTTCAGGCGCCCGCCACAACGCCCGGCTATTTTTGTTTGGGTTGCAGCCGTCATTGTTGGTTGGCGGGCCCAGGCTGGATTTGAACCCGCCAGCTCAGGTTTACATGGCTGGCGCCTTAGCCCATTGAGCCACAGGTGCCGAGCCAGAAGTAAATTTTTTGAAACATGGATATGTGGAAATGATTAATATTTTGGTTAAATGGAAAGTTCTAGGTTTTAGAGGATTTCATCATCTTTATCATCTACCTCTTTCTGTTGAATTTTTTATTTCTACTATTGTAGTTTAATTTCCAAGAATTTTTTTTGGTTTGTTTTCTGGTTCTCAGAATGTTTCTTTGTTGCAATGTCTTTTACTGAGGATATATACTGATTTTTGTTGTTGTTGTTGAAACTTTCTTCTACTAATGTGGGTTGTATTCCCTTCAGGGTTTATTGATTATTTTGGTCTTTGGATTTTATGTCCTATATTATTTTCTCAGGTATCTGGTCACTTTTAAGAGTACGAACAGTTATAACAGCAGATATCTTGGAACTTGTTCACCATGAGAGAGAGAGAACTGTGGTGTGTGTGTGTGTGTGTGTGTGTGTGTAGAAAGAGGTGGCCACCATGTGCAGAATATCTTATAAATATTTTGTAAATGAGGGTGCGTTTAGGTACAATTTCCCATTTTCCCCACGTATTATGACGTTTAGGACACCTTGCAGAATGCTAATAGGAAGGTATCCAGTTGAGAGTGGCTTGTCAAAAAAAAAAAAGAGGTGAACTATAAAATGAACTTAGGCCATTTATTGGGAGCTCTTCTGCTATAGTATCTTTAGAATTTTCCTCTTGGGCTTGTGAGGGGCTTCAGAGGTACTGGCTGGTTAACAGCGTTCTAGGACGCAGATGGGGACAACTGGGAATCTCCCTGCATTCAGTTAAAACCATTTCTTTACTCCTGGTTTTGGGTGGTATCCTCATCCTTCACTATCCAGCAACCCTCTGTTTTACCTTCTTCAGAGACTAAGACTAGTGTTCTTGTACGGGGGGGGGGAGGGGCTACTCAGTGGCATGAGAGGAATTGGGGACGGAGGGACTTAAATATTCCTTAATTACTTTTAACCAAATCTTCCTCCTCCCTTCTCCAGCTTTCAAAGATAATTCATGTACCAGTTCCTGAGTCTTTTATAACTTTTGGTGCAGATTGTGTTTTCAGTTTTCCTTAACGACAGTTTAAGATTTTGATATCTTGAACCTTCTAAGTCAATTCCTACTTGTCTTTTTACTTCATAACTTGTAAGATGTTGCTTTTATTTTCTTTCCTAGTTTGTCTTGTAGTTTTATGCCCTTTTAAACAATCTCTTGTCTGTAGTTTTAAGAAATTAGATGCGTAGGTTCAGCCTGCCTTCTTTACCAGAAGCTACAATGTAAAAATTATTCATGTTCTTGTTTTCATTTTCATGTACCCTATGGCATTTAGGTTTAAAACAATTCTTTTTCTATTTCAGTGTTCTACCCAAGAGTTCTTCTTGATTGTCAAAACTCTGCATCACCTGAAGTCAGAATTTCAAGCATTAATACCTGCTGTTAATTCCCATATTCAGTCAGACTTGCTCCGAACAGTTATTTTAGAAATTCCTGAACTTCTCAGTCCAGTGGAGCATTACTTAAAGATACTGAATGAACAAGCTGCCAAGTAAGTGCCAGACCCTCATTTCTTCCTTGTCTGCAGTGAACACAGTCCGGTACATTTGCCATGGGATGTGTGGATTCTTAATCTTTGCTAGAATAATGATAGAAGTTGCATGAGCTTGTACATAATTAGAAACATGATTGGACTCTAGAAGTTTTACATTACAGCTGAAAATAACACTTAGGCTGTAAAATATAGGCAGTTCACCATCTGGAACAGATGTAGTACTTCCTTAAGTGTCAGGTGATGAGCAAAGCCCAGTAGTAGCAGTTTTTTAAACCCCAAACAGGTGTCAGATGGCGATTCTCATTTCCTAGCTATCCCTGTATGATCTGCCTGTATATGATTATCCCTGTATAAAAGCAAGGTTATCCTTTAAAAGGTAGTTATTTCACAATGTATTACACAAAGAGATCTATATAAAAGAAAAGAGTGGACATTTACTTGTTTTTGTTTTCTGAATAGGTAAACAACAAATACTTAATTTTATCACTTAGTTTTTAATATGGGAATCATGAACTTGTAAAACAAAAATGTTATTAGGGTAATTTTGTCTATTCTTAGAGAAATTAAGAAACCCATAAGTACTAGAATCAGAACCACATTTTCCTGACTTCCAGGCTTTTTGTCATTCATCATGCTACAAGAAATAACTGATAACTGGTCCAATACATATGCTTCAATATACATATTTGCATTTTAAAACTTTTTAGAACTGGGGATAAAACTGAACTGTTCCAAGACCTTTCTGACTTCCCTTTAATAAAAAAGAGGAAGGATGAAATTCAAGAAGTTACTGATAAGATTCGATTACATTTGCAAGAAATACGGAAAATACTAAAAAATCCTTCTGCACAATATGTGACCGTATCAGGACAGGAGGTAATGTCAAACATACTTTTATTTTGCATTAGTTTTTTTCTAGCAGAAAAGCGATTTTAAAATGTAAATAAAATCTGAGGCTAGGATGTATTTTTTCAATTTTCTGTTTTGTTTTTTGAAAATGTATTGTAATAACTTGTTTCCATAAGAATTATTTTAATGATGGTGTTATATTAGTCTTTTGGTCAAGTTATGCAACTTAATATTATGTGTGTTCTGTTGAAGTTATATTATGGAAAATCTCAATTACTTTGAATTGTAATTTATAGAGTTCATTTGTTACAAATCCAGGAAGGAAGAAGTTAGTATTTGATCCCCAGCTTACAGATGAGGAAATGATATATCACCTATGTTGATCATAAAGTGATTAAATGACAGGGCTTCTCCCTGAAGTTAAGAGAATAGCTGCTAAAAAAACAAATCTAGAGAGAGAAAACCTACATTTAGTGAGTCTTACATAAGATTATGGTGCTGTTTACAATGTGTTTTGGGGGACATGTACTTCTGTTTAAAGTTGGATGTTAATGTCTGAATGAGAACCAGAAAAGGAAGAAGTGTGATTTTTAGATGTGGTGGTACTTTTTGGTCCTTCTCTGAATTGTGAGCCATGCTGCTGCAATGTCTTATGTTTAATAAAATAAGGAGATTCCAACTGAGAGAATCTGAGAAATTCTACTTCATTAAAATAGCAAGTCACAAAATTTATAAACGTCTATAGGATGAACATTTTATTCAGGATTTTAAAAAATGGATATTCTGGAGGGGAGGAGTTTAATTTCAAATCAAAATTTTTAAATATTTACATTGTGTTTTTTACTAGTAGATTATTGATTATATGGTTATTTGGAATAAGAAGCTGTGCAGTAAATGATAATCATTATTAAAAATGATTATTAATCTTATGTGATTTAATAGCTCTAACCATTGGTTAGGTCAACCTGTCTTTTGGATGAAAATTAATAAGGTGTTATACTCAGGCAGACTTCTCAAAATGCCTTGTACATAGTGCTTTATATAGCAGAAAAATAATTTGACAATATACTCGTGTTTGTCTTAACATGCAAACACACCACATTTGTATCTCTTGTTTTAACTGTGCAATCATGACCTCTCAAAGTAAAAAGTGACCTTAGGGGCACTATTCTGGCTATTTGTTAAAAAACAGATGGTCAAAACTGCTTTAATAATATTAATAAAAAGATAGTAGTGGAAAAGTGGCTGCCTGGTCTGATAGGGGAGAAAGCTAAGTGTAAGTCCCAATTCTACCACTATGTGACCAGGGAAGAGTCACCTCTGTTGGGAGACTTACTTTGAAGACCAGTTAAGTTATTGCACATGGAAGTCATTCTAATCATAAAGTGCTATGCTTATAATACTCATATAGTAACAAAAATAGTAATAGTTAACATTTATCAAATACTTGTTAAAGTTCACAAGGGTGCCTGTTAAGTGCTTAATGTATACTATCTTATTTAATTCTTATAACAACACACACAAAAAGATAATTCCAGTTTTGCTGGAAAGAAAACCGAGGTTTGTAGTAGATAGGTAAGTCATCTGAGGCCGTTCTTTCCAGTGTGACATTATTTTGTTTCATTCATAAATATTAATGTGAAATTATCAACACTATGGGTTTTATTTGATAAAATCAGGTCCTTTTATAGCTCATAATATTTAAGCTGAAATAAAGAACAATCCTGGGCTTATTTGGCATGTTTAAAATAAAAATGGGAAAAAATTATCAGGAATTCATAAGAGATAGTGTATTTGTTATCATTATGAGTATGGCATTGAGATTTAAGAAGAACCCAGCAGGGAAGTCAAGTAATTCTATTACAAATGATTGAGAGACAAGCTGGATTATCTTCTTAATTCTTTATGTCTTTACAAGGTGTAGGTAATGGGTTCGAGGAAAGAAATTTCATAGTTGCTAACAGTAGGATGGATTTGTGTTGGTTTTTAACAACTTCCCTTAGGATATTAGTAGTACATTAGTACAGAATTGCTTTCATAAAATTTTTTGAGAACTAGCAACTTTATTCATTCAAATACCAAATGAATTCTACATGTTCAGAATTTTTATCATCAAATTCTGTCTTAAAAAATGGACTAAAGAGGCTTAGCGTCTGTAGCAAAGTGGTTACAGCCCCAGCCATATGCACTGAGGTTGGCAAGTTCAAACCCAGCCTGGGCCAGCTAAACGACAATGACAACTGCAACAACAACAACAACAAAAATAGCCGGGCATTGTGGCAGGTGCCTGTAGTCCCAGCTACTTGGGAAGCTGAGGCAAGAGGATCGCTTAAGCCCAAGAGTTTGAGGTTGCTGTGACCTGTGACGCTGTGGCACTCTACCAAGGGTGACATAATAAGACTTTGTCTCAAAAAAAAAAAAAAAAATGGACTAAAGATATCAGAAATTATTTGGAGATAGTTAAAGGACTAAGCACAGATGCTGTCAAATATGATTACTTCTGACAAGGGAAGCAAGGAGGAAAACCTTTATATATGCTTATTTTAGACCTTGTGTTCTGTCTGAAATTTTATTTCTATACATATGGCTTTTATAACAATTTTAAAAAACCTATTATAGTGCACCCATGTGGTGGTACACAGATCTTGTTGTTACTAAAATTAGCCAGATAAATATACTAGGCTGTGGAGCCAGTGTTACTTTTGAGTAAAAGTGTTACTTTCGAGTCAGTGTTACCTTCATTTTCATCTGTTTCCAGCTTTTATTTTATTTTATTATTATTTTTGAGACAGAGTCTCACTATGTCCCCTTCAGTAGAGTGCCATGGTGTCACAGCTCATAGCAACCTCAAACTCTTGGGCTTAAGCGAGTCTCTTGCCTCAGCCTCCCAAGTAGCTGGGACTACAGGCACCCACCACAATGCCCAGATATTTTTTGGTTGTAGTTGTCATTGTTATTTGGCAGGCCTGAGCTGGATTCGAACCTGCCAGCTCTGGTTGTATGCGGCTGGCGCCCTAGCTGCTGAGCTATGGCACTGAGCCTGTTTCCAGCTTTTATATACTTATTAGAATACTAAGCCTTACTGTGTGGTGCCTTTTTGTCTCTGACTCTAAAAGTATTACCTTAAAGAAAAAATGAAAGTATTTATTGACTTATAAGTCATTCCAGCTATAAGTCAATTGCGGCATTTGTACTAAATTGGATGGAGGTGTAACACGTTATTCTTAGTGAAGCATCACAGGAATGGAGAAGTATGAATCCCATGTATTCAACGTTGATGTGAGGACAATTGATGACACGGTGGGGCATGGGGGAAGGGGAGACCAGACAGAGAAGGAGGGAGGAGGTAAGGGCAAGGAAAAGAAGAAAAAAAAGAAAAGAAAAGAAAATAGTGCCTAATTCTCACATAAATTGGATTTAATTTTGACCAAAGTACATTACTTAAACATTAATTTTTAATTCAACTTGTTAATATGTTTAGGATATTGCATCCTCATTTATAAGT
>CAUYON010056486.1:0-12818 GCA_963573935.1 Arctocebus calabarensis
GCACCCTACTCACTGAGCCACAGGCGCCGCCTCTGTTTTGTTTGTTTATTTTTGCAGTTTTTGGCAGGGGCTGGGTTTGAACCCGCCACCTCCAGCATATAGGGCCAGTGCCCTACTCCTTTGAGCCACAGGCTCCACCCATGAGACTGTGTCTCAAAAAAAAAAAAAAGAAAGAAAGAAAAGAATAAAAAAGATGTGCTTCAAAGATCACCCAGCAGGCTGAGAACTCTGAGGCAGCTCCCTGACCCCGAAGACATATCGAATCTCTCTGCCACTTCTTAGGCAGCTACTACTGGGAATGGCCAGTGCCAGGAGGTTCCCCATGTGGGGCTTCACACCTGCTCCAGCCAACCTCCCCCAGCACCTGTGACTGCTGGTTTATTTGCCTGGTGCAGCCACTTGAAGGTACTTTATTGCCTTGAAAGATTTTTAACCTCGTTTTTCTTTGCATGAAATGAAATTCACGCTGCAGCGCCCCTATGGTCATTTTTCACCTCTTCATTCCCAGGCGATAGCTGGTAAAGAGAGCACTGAGGCCTTTCTTGGGCAGGCTCTGTCATTTTTCCCATTTTCAAGCCTAAGTGTTATGCTTGCAGGAGTGACTGAGTTTAAATTGGCTTTTCCGCAGATACCTTGCAGTTTTCAATAGCACAGAGAGACAAGTGGTTAAAAAATCGGCACAGAAAAGCATAATTTTGGACACAGAGACAGATGAGACTGAGTCAGCAAATGCCGGGCCTCACAGGCCCACTGTACCTGCTCAATGTCTCAGCCCCTTGCTTTAATTTTGGCACCTGCAAAATGTAAACAATTTACTTCCTCTTCAGTGCTTCCAAAGTCATCCTAACCCACTCTTTCCACTGGGTTAATATGAACTCCGAACTGTACAGCTCCTTCAACAAAACCAGGTCTCCCCACAGCCTGACAGGGAAATGCTTCAACAGGCCTCTGCCAGGCCATTGATGTGCTTCAGGAACAAAATTATCTTGAGCTGGATCAGGAAAAAAAGGATACCTTGTGCTGAATTCCGTTTTTTTGTTTGTTTTGTTTTTGAGAGAGAGTCTCACTCTGTTGCCCAGGCTAGAGTGCCAAGGCATCAGCCTAGTCCACAGCAATCCTCCTGCCTCAGCCTACCAAGTAGCTGGGACTCCAAGCATGTGCCACTGTATCTGTCTAATTTTTCTATTTTTAGTAGAGACTGGGTCTCAGTCTTGTTCAGGCTCATCTTGAACTCCAGAGCTCAAGCAATCCTCTTGCCTTGGCCTCTCAGAGTGCTAGGATTGCAGGCATGAACTGGCCTGAATCCAACTTCTAAAATTCTAGCTAGTCTTACAATTTAGGGAGAACCTAGGCAAAAAGACTATGTGGAGAAGTAGCTGGAACAAGCGCTGTACAAAGACAGATGTTCTGGAGTTAGCCGGGCCACTTACTGGCCCCTTAGGCAAGTCCCATGTCTCTGAGCGCTGTTCCTGAGCCCTAATAAGGATATTAATCCATCTAGTAACTTCCGTGTGAGTACTTAGGAAGCTCAAGAAGTATATGCTTGAAAAGGCTCTGAAAAGTCAGGTTATATAAATATCAAGTCTTATTCTACAGGATAAGGCTACAGGGAGAATTATTTTCACTCAAAAAGCACAGGCACCAGAAATGGCCTTAGTATCTGACCAACAGAATTCCAGGGAGAGAAAGAATATAACCCAAACTTGAACTTGATCAGCTGGCTTGAGTCCTCACTACAGTTTTTCTGACTCACTCTTGATTTGGGTATATCATTTAACCTCTCGGTATCTCTTCTTCTGATAAAGGGATAAGACTTGCTCCTTGCATTTGGGGTAGGGTATTCTAGCAAAGGTGAAGCACCACCATCTTAACTAGTCAAAACCCAAGCCTGCTCACTCTCCCTGTGAGTGTGTGATGCTAGCACTGTCATTGTAGGCTGCGGGTGGTGGCTCACTCTGGGAGACGGGTTGATTGCTTGAGCTCAGGAGTTTGACACCAGCCTGAGCAAGATGGAGACCCCATATCTACTAAAAGTAGAAAAATCAGCTACTTGGGAGGCTGAAGCAAGAGGATTGCTCAAGCCCAAGAGTTTGAGGTTGCTGTGAGCTGTGACACCATCGCAGTCAACCTAAGGCAACAGAGTAAGACTCTGTCTCAAGAAAAACAGAACAGGGCAGCACCTGTGGCTCAGTGAGTAGGGCGCCGGCCCCATATACCGAGGGTGGCAGGTTCTACCCACCCCGGCCAAACTGCAAAACAAAAAAATAGCCAGGCGTGGCTCGGCGCCTGTGGCTTAACGGGCTAAGGCGCCAGCCACGTACACCTGAGCTGGCGGGTTCAAATCCAACCTGGGCCCGCCAAACAACAATGACAGCTGCAACCAAAAAATGGCCGGGCGTTATGGTGGATGCCTGTAGTCTCAGCTACTTGGGAGGCGGAGGCAGGAGACTCACTTGAGCCCAGAAGTTGGAGGTTACTGTGAGCTGTGATGCCACAGCACTCTATCCAGGGTGACAGCTTGAGGCTCTGTCTCAAAAAAAAAAAAATAGCCAGATGTTATGGCATGGCAGACTCCTGTAGTCTCAGCTACTTGGGAGGCCGAAGCAAGAGAATCACCTAAGCCCAGGAGTTGGAGGTTGCTGTGAGCTATGTGATGCGACAGCACTCTACCAAGGGCAATAAAGTGAAATTCTGTCTCTAAAAAAAAAAAAATTAAAAAAAACCCAAAACACTGTAAACGTAAGCACTGCCTTAATATCACTTCATTCCCAATATCAGAACAAGAAGTCACAGATGAAACTCAAATTTTCCAGCTTAGCGCTTGTAGCTCAGTGAGCAGGGCGCTGGCCACATACACCGAAGCTGGTGGGTTCAAGCCTGCCCCCCGGCCTGCTAAACAACAAGGACAACTGCAACCAAAAATAGCCAGGCGTTGTGGTGAGCGCCTGTAGTCCCAGCTACTTGGGAGGGTGAGGCAAGAGAATCACTTCAGCCCAAGAGTTTGAAGTTGCTGTGAGCTGTGACACTATAGCACTCTATCGAGGATGACATAGTGAGACTCTGTCTCAAAAAAAAAAAAAAACTCAGATTTTCCCAGGGGTTACTTTGATTTGGGACAGGAATTGGAGCATGTTTATAGGCCTAGGTTTAAAATGACCAAAGAAAGGAAAATAAGCCTGGAGATATAAGCAAAGGCAGGGGAGTCCTGTATCTTGGAAACAACTCACATTTGCATTCATAGATAAATACTTAATGGCCTAGCATGAGTTCCATCAATATAGAAGCAGTGTTCCTTCCTTCCTTCCTTCGCTCCCACTGTGTTCTGTGAACAGACCTTCTCTTGGTGCCCTGAATTCCATTTCTTATAAACATTCTAACCAAAAGGAGAGATGTGTAGAACAATCCATCAGGGGGACCTCCAACCCCCACCAGAGGCTCCAATAGCCAAAAAGGCCAGACAACTGCCGAGGAGACACCTGTGCCTTGGTGCCTCCTTCACTTTACACTTAGGATTAAATGTGGAACCCCCATTTCCTATGCCTAGGTCAATTTCATGTGAATTTCCTAGGCCTCAATTCCATGAATGGACTGTGTCCATTCATTGATACATTCATTCACTTTGGCAGGTGGAAGGGACTGTATTCATTCGTTTCCTGGCCAAGGTATCCATACACCTATATATACCCCAAGACTAAAAGCCTAAAGGGGGAGATGGGGGAAGACCAGGAGAGAAACTGAGAGAGCTTTTCTCTCCCCACTTGAGTTCTCTCTCTCTACCAGGAGCTTTAGTGTTTTTTGTATTCTTTTCTATAAATAAATTCTGTCTTACCACTGGAAAAAAAAAAAAGAAAGAAAGAAAATGCCATGAAGGCTATGTTAAACAGTTTGATGAAAACATTTCAGATTGTATATGAAACCAGCACATTGTAACCCTTGATTGCACTAATGTACGCAGCTGTGATTTATTTTTTATTTATTTATTTATTTATTTATTGTGGAGACAGAGTCTCACTCTATCGCCCTCGGTAGAGCGCTGTGGAGTCACAGCTCACAGCAACCTCCAGCTCTTGGGCTTAAGCGATTCTCTTGCCTCAGCCCACAGGCGCCCACCACAGCGCCCGGCTAATTTTTGATGCAGTTCGGCGGGGCCAGGTTTGAACCCGCAGCCCTTGGTATATGGGGTCGGCGCCCTACTCGCTGAGCCACAGGCGCTGCCCACAGCTGTGATTTAATTAAAAAAAAATTAGTAAACTAAAACTTAAAAAAAAAAAAAGAACAATCTATTGGAGGCTGTCATAAAAGTATCTAATGTATTTAACTACTGTTCTGTTTAAAAAATTGCTATACCAGCTGGCTCACACCTATAATCCTAGCACCTTGGGAGACCGAGGGGGAAGGATCATTAGAGCTTAAGAGTTGGAGATCAACCTGAACAACATAGCAAGAGGCCCCCCATCTCTACTAAAAATGGGGGCAGAGAATTAACCAGATGTGGTGGCTCACACCTGTAGTCCTAGCCACTGGGGAGGCTGAGGCAGGAGAATAGCTCAAGCCAGGAATTTCAGGTTATAGTGTGCTACCATGATGCTGAAAACACCTTTACAAATTGATGGAAGGGGTGCAAGGCAAGAGTAAGAGCTCCCAAACCCTGTAAGAAACAGATGTTAGCTAAGGTAATGATAATAATCAGCCATTAGCCCAGCATTTGCTTGGCAATAGTCACTGTCCCCTTGTTTGCTTCTCTGTAATTGCTACTCTAGAGGGCACAGCTGGTAGTTGTAAAGATTCTTAACTTTTCTTATAAATAATATCACTTGTTCAGAACCTAGGCTTAGTTTTTGAGATACCTTCGAGATCCTGCATTCCAGTGAATGACTGACCCACCCAGATCAAGAACTGACTCAACTGGTCTTGGACTCCCCCTCATCCGAGGCACTGCATTTTTTTTTTTTTTTTGAGACAGGGTCTCTCTCTTACACAGCGGTCCATACCAAGGGCCTGATGGTTCCACCCTAAAGCCACCCATTTAGCAGACCTACATTGCCTAACTCTCTGCCCACCAAACTGCCTTTAAAAACTCCGCCTCCCCAGTTCTCAGGGAGGTGGATTTGAGAAAGTCCTCCTGTCTCCCCACTTAGCACCATGTGGAACAAACTTGTTCTCCACTGTGAACCCTGCTGTCTCTGGATAGCGGCATCCTTGTCAGGCAGAGGGCTGATGAACCTGGCTGGGCGACAGTAACACCACTGCGCTCCAGCCTGGGTGGCAGAGAGAGACCCTATATAAAAAAAAAAAAAAAAAAAAAGAAAGAAAAAAGAAAAGGAAGGAAAGAAATTGATGTTCCATTTACTCTTTGTAAGTGTATAATTCAGTGACTTCTCAGTAGACTCTAAGAGTTGTGCAACCATCACCACAATCAATTTTATTTTTTTGCACTTTTTGGCCGGGGCTGGGTTTGAACCTGCCACTTCCGATATATGGGGCCTGCGCTCTACGCCTTTGAACCACAGGCGCCACCCACCACAATCAATTTTGTTTTTTCTTTTTTTTTTGAGACAGAGCCTCTACCTGTCACCCTGGATAGAGTGCAGTGGCATCACAGCTCACAGCAACCTCCAATTCCAGGGCTCAAGCGAGTCCCCTGCCTCTGCCTCCCATGTAGCTGGGTCTACAGGCGCCCACCACAATGCCTGGCCATTTTTTGGTTGCAGCCGTCATTGTTTGGCGGGCCTGGGCTGGATTCGAACCCGCCAGCTCAGGGGTACGTGGCTGGCACCTTAGCCCGTTGAGCCACAGGTGCCGAGCCCACAATCGATTTTGAAGATATTTCTATCAGTCCCCAAAATTTCCTTTGTACCCTTTTGAGTTAATCTCTGCTCCCACACCCAGGCAACTATTAATCTGCTTTCCATCAGTATAAATTTGCCTTTTCTGGACATTTTATATAAATTGTAGTCTTTTCCTTCCAGTTTCCTTACTTTTTGAGGTTGCAGCATGTGTCAGTTTCTTCCTTCTCACTGCTGACTAGCATTTCTCTTTTGTCTATCCATTCCCATGTTGATGGCATGTCCATGGCTGCTAGCTTTTGGTGGTTATAAAATTGTTCCTTGGCAGGATGTAGTTGTTATCAGATGAAGAGCGTCCCACTGTCTGTCACTGTCAGCCAATACGCAGAGGCGGGGATAGGTCCTCCAAACTTTGTCAGAAGGCCACGATTCTGGAGAACAGTGAGAGTAGCTTCTCCAAGACTGCTCTGTTCTTCCATTTCCAAAATCAAAGTTTTATGCATAAAAGGTAAAAGCAAGAATCGTACTAACCTTTACCTTAAGGAATAACACTTAAACAATAGTAATCACCATAACCCATGACCCAAAACAACATTTCTTTTTTTTTGAGACAGCGCCTCAAGCTGTCACCCTGGATAGAGTGCTGTAGCATCACAGCTCACAGCAACCTCCTGTTGCTGGGCTCAAGCGAGTCTCTTGCCTCCGCCTCCCAAGTAGCTGGGACTACAGGCACCCGCCACAACACCTGGCCATTTTTTGGTTGCAGCCATCATTGTTGTTTGGTGGGCCCGGGCTGGATTCGCACCCACCAGCTCAGTTGTACGTGGCTGACGCCTTAGCCCATTGAACCACAGGCGCTGAGCTCAAAACAACATTTCTAATTCAAAAGTTAATCTGGGGGCAGTGCCTGTGGCTCATAGAGTAGGGCGCCGGCCCCATATACTGAAGGTGGCAGGTTTAAACCCCGCCTCAGCCAAACTGCAAAAACAGAAAAATAGCTGGGCGTTGTGGTGGGTGCCTGTAGACCCAGCTACTAGGGAGGCTGTGGAAAGAGAATCGCCTAAGCCCAGGAATTGGAGGTTGCTGTGAGCTGTGTGACCACGGCACCCTACCGAGGACGATAAAGTGAGACTCTGTCTCTACCAAAAAAAAAAAAAAGTTAATCTGGGATGGCACCTGTGGCTCAGTGGGTAGGGTGCCAGCCCCATATAATGAAGGTGGTGGGTTCAAACCCGGCCCCAGCCAAACTGGAATAAAAAATAGCCAGGCATCGTGGTGGGCGCCTGTAGTCCCAGCTACTTGGGAGGCTGAGGCAAGAGAATCATTTAAGCCCAGGAGTTGGAGGTTGCTGTTAGCTGTGATGCCACAGCATTCTATGGAAGGCGAGAAAGTTTTTTTTTTTCTAAAAAACAAAACAAAACAAAAACAAAGTTTATCTCCTAGGCCAGACTCTGTAATCCTAGCACTCTGGAAGGTTGAGCTGTGTGGATTGCTTGAGCTCAGAAGTCCAAGACCAGCCTTAGCAAAAAGCCAGACCCTGTTTCTAAAAACTAGCCAGGCGTTGTGTTGAGTGTCTATAGTCCCAGCTACTCTGAAGGCTGAGGCAAGAGGATCGCTTGAGCCCAGGAGTTTGAGGTTGCTGTGAGGTATGACACCACAGCGCTCAACCAAGGGTGACAGAGTGAGATTGTCTCTAAAACAAAACAAAAAACAAAAGCAAAACAAAACAAAAAAACCCTCAAAATTTAATCTCTGCCTTTGCTTGCATGGTATTTATTTAATCTCCTAGCTGGACCGTAGTGGCTCAGGCCTGAAATCCTAGCACTCTGGGAGGCTGAGGCGGGTGGATTGCCTGAGCTTATGAGTTCAAGATCAGCCTGAGCAAAAGTGAGACCCCATCTCTACTAAAAATAGAAAAACTGAGGCAAGAGTATTGCTTGAGCCCAAGTTGGAGGTTGCTGTGAGTTATGACAGCACAGCACTCTACCCAGGGCAATAGCTTGAGACTCTGTCTCAAAAAAAAAAAAAAAAAAAATCCTAAATCAATTGCCCTGAACTACTTAAGATATACACTTGAGCTTTAGGTTAAAGCTAAGTTTAAAACAATAAGAATGGGAGACATGAGGCAAAAGACATTTAGGACCTGGACTGACCACACCAACCCTGGCCTGGCTGACTCTATCTTGCTCTCATAGTGGTTCCTGCTCGTAATCTCAGCTCTTTGGGAGACTAGGGTAGGGCGGGAGGAGCACTCGAGGGAGGGTGGTATGCCCTGGAGGGTAGGGAAGCTCTGCGCCCTCCCACTCTGACCTCACCCAAGCCGTCTACCACTTGGCTGTTCCTATAATAGTATATCCAGCCCTCCACTGAACAAATTCTAATGACCCCTACAAAATCCTCTCCCTTCACTACTTGATCTTTAGAGTTGTTTCCCAGAAATGGTTGATTTTTTGCAAGACAAAGGAACTGAGATTCTAAAAGCCCCTGGACAGACTTCCTGATGATTTACCTTCCCCTACAACCTACCCCAATGCTCGTAACCCATTGTGAGCTACACCACCACCTGCCCCAAGGCATAAGGCTCCTCCTTTAAAAGCCCTTATCTCCATTTGTCTTTTTTTTTTTTTTGTCACCCTGGTAGAGTGCTATAACATCATAGCTCACAGCAACCTCCAGCTTTTGGGTTTAGGCGAGTCTCTTGCTTCAGCCTCCCAAGTAGCTGGGACTATAGGCACCCGCCACAACACTTGGCTATTTTTTGGTTGCAGTTGGGCCAGGGCTGAGTTCGAACCCGCCACCCTCAGTATATGGGGCTGGCGCCCTACTCACTGAGCCATAGGCACCGCCCCCCCTTGTGGTTTCAATCATAGTAAGTCTAGCACTTTTCCAAGGTCTGTGAGTTGTTCTAACAAATTATCCAACACGCCAGACTTATGACTGGCATCTGAAATGGGAGCCAGGCTTGTGACTCTTAGTTTTTGTTTGTTTGCAGAGACAGAGTCTCACCTTATCACCCTCGGTAGAGTGCAGTGGCGTCACAGCTCACAGCGACCTCCAACTCCTGGGCTTAGGTGGTTGTCTTGCCCCAGCCTCCCGAATAGTTGGGACTACAGGCGCTTGCCACAATGCCCGGCTGTTTTTCTGTGGGAGTTTGGCCCGGACCGGGTTTGAATCCACCACCCTCAGTATATGAGGCTGGCGCCCTACTCACTGAGCCACAGGTGCCGTCCTGGCTCTTAGTTTTTAACTTGCAGTGTCTGTAATAACACTGGGTAGTGTTGGAACTGAATTGGAGGATACCCAGTTGGTGGTGAATTATCGGTATTGGCTGGGCACAGTGGCTCACACCTGTAATCCTAGCACTCTGAGAGGCCAAGATAGGTGAACTGCTTGAGCTCAGGAGTTTTTAATTTTTATTTTATTTATTTATTTATTTTGAGACAGAGCCTCAAGCTGTCACCCTGGGTAGAGTGCTGTGGCATCACAGCTCACAGCAACTTCCAATTCCTGGGCTCAAGCGATTCTCTTGCTTCTGCCTCCCAAGTAGCTGCCACAATGCCTGGCTTTTTTGGTTGCAGCTGTCATTGTTGTTTGGCAGGCCCTGGCTGGATTCGAACCCACCTCAGGTGTATGTTGTTAGATAATTGCAGAACTTCATCTCCCTATCCCAATTATCCACTGAAAATTTCAAACTTATAGCCCGCCCTCTACGGCTCTTTGCACCAGAGCAGTAACACCTTATTGGCTATTCTACCATCTGGTCACCTCCCCTAACCAAACCTATATAAAGTGCCCTTGTCTTTTGTTCTCTCTCTCTTCTCTCCCCCGCCTCGTGTGTCTCGTCTCTCTCTACTCTCTCTCTCCCCCCCCACCCCGCTCTCCCCTCCTTAATGCTGCTCTGCAGCATCCCCCGCCAATACAGACCTTTGGTACAAGCCTTGGTGTTCTGTGAGCTTTATGCCGGTCGAGTGCCCCCCTTTCATATGTGGCTGGTGCCTTAGCCGCTTGAGCCACAGGCGCGAAGCCTGAGCTGAGGAGTTTGAGACCAGTCTGAGCAAGAGTGAGACCCTGTCTCTAGTAAAAATAGAAAATCTAGATGGGCATTGTGGCAGGCACCTATAGTCCCAGCTACTCAGGACGGTGAGGCAAAAGGATTCCTTGAGCCCAAGAGTTTGAGGTTGCTGTGAGCTATGACGCCACAGCACTCTACCCAGGGTGACAAAGTGAGACTATGTCTAAAAAACAAACAAAAAAAAGAAAGAAAGGCTCGGCACCTGTGGCTCAACAGGCTAAGGCGCCAGCCGCGTACACCTGAGCTGGGGGGTTCGAATCCAGCCCGGGCCCGCCAAACAACAATGACGGCTGCAACCAAAAAATGGCTGGGCGTTGTGGCGGGCGCCTATAGTCCCAGCTACTTGGGAGGCTGAGGCAAGAGAATTGCTTAAGACCAGGAATTAGAGGTTACTGTGAGCTGTGATGCCAAGGCACTCTATCCAAGGTGACAACTTGAGGCTCTGTCTCAAAAAAAGAAAGAAAGAAAAAAAGAATTATTGGCATTATTGGTATTGGAAAATGATGCAACTTTATTAATTTTTTTCTTTAATTGAGACAGAGTCTCACTTTGTCACCCTCTGTAGAGTACTATACCATCATAGCTCACAGCAATCTCAAATTCTTGGGCTCAGGCAAATTCTCTTGCCTCAGCCTCCCTAGTAGCTGGGACTACAGACGCCTGTCAAAACACCTGGCTACTTTTTGTTGTGGTTGTTTAGCAGACCTGGGCTAGGTTCGAACCCACCAGCCCCAGTGCACGTGGCCAGTGCCCTGACCACTGAGCTACTCTTAATCTATACACTTTGGTGTATTTGAAGTTTTCTTGTGATGTCTTTGGCTCTGGTGTCAGGGTCACACTGGGCTCCTGTGATGAGCTGCAAAGTGCTCCCTTCCTCCTCTGTTTTCTGAAAGAGCATGTGAAGGAGAATTATTATTCCTTCTTCCAGAATTTGGTAAAATTTGCCAGTGAAACCATCTGGGCCTGGAGTTTTCTTGGTGGACTATTTTTAATTCCTACTTACATTTCTATACTTGTTATAGGTCTATTTAGAGCTCCTATTTCTTCTTGAGTCAGTTTCAGTATCTTTCTAGGAATTTGTCCATTTTACCTAAAGTGTTTAATTTTCCTTCTCTTTTTGAGGCTAACTTTCATTGATACTGATGGTTACCCAAGCTTGCTTATTTATTCTTGCTCACCGCTACATTTAAATCCCAGGACACTCACTGATCTTTATGGAATCACTACCATACCTACCACCTATCATACCTTTGCAACAAGTATGGTATTTTTTTCTTTTCTTTTTTTTTTTGTTGTTTATTTATCACCCTTGATAGAGTGCCGTGGCGTCACACAGCTCACAGCAACCTCTAACTCCTGGGCTTAGGCGATTCTCTCGCCTCAGCCTCCCAAGTAGCTGGAACTACAGGTGCCCACCACTATGCCCGCCTATTTTCTGTTTTGCAGTTTGGCCGAGGCTGGGTTTGAACCCGCCACCTTCAGTATATAGGGCCGGCACCGCCCAACAAGTATGATATTTACAGAGAGATAAATATAGGAAATTCTAAGTGTACCTTCTACACCAAAACAGAAACACAAACCTGGGTTATTTTGCAGCAGTCGGTCAGTTCGTAGAGGTAAGAAAGTAGACAGACAGCTCCACACTGCCCTCGCAGTTCAGAAAACAAGTAACGATGTACCACTTGGGGGCTTTGTCAAACAGGTTGTTATGTGTGTCATTTTCTTTCTCAACAAGACATTAATAGCAGCAACAATCCATTTCAAGTTGGCTATTACCCACAGATAAATGGGCCAGCCAACACAGAGGACCGCCGTGCAGAGAAGGCTGTTTAATTGGAGAGAATTTCATAGCTGACCATTACAAAGGCGATTCTTCCTTCTCGGTGCCAGAATAAGTGATTTCTTAGGCCGGCTGTAGACTTTCTAGCCTCCTGTCAGACAGATATTTAATACAAAGAGAAAAGAATATAACTTGAGGCTATTAGGAGTGGCTGGAACTGCAAGAAAGCACAAGGATGTGAGATGATGCATCTGACAAGATAGAAAAGAAAACACGCTGGGTGGTGTTTCCCAGCAGAAGGGTTGGTGACTTTTAAACTCTAGGCAGGGGTGGAGTTGGGGAGAAGGTGGGAAAATGGAATGCTAGAGCTATGACTCTTTGCTATAATTAAGAAAACAAAAACTTTAACATTATGGAAGAGTGACCTAAGTTTTAAATGTTCTCCAAGATTCCTTCCACGTCTACATCTTAAGATTCTAGGGCTGTTGTTCTGCTTTGTGTGTGTGTGTATGTGTTTTTGCAGTTTTTGGCCAGGGCCGGGTTTGAACCCACCACCTCTGGCATATGGGGCTGGCACTCTACTCCTTTGAGCCACAGGCACCGCCCATGTGTGTGTGTGTTTTTGAGACGGAGTCTCACTGTTACTCAGGCTAGAGTGCTGTGGTGTCAGCCTCACTCACAGCAACCTCAAACTCTTGGATTCAAGTGATCCTCCTGCCTCAGCCTCCCAAGTAGCTGGGACTACAGGCACCTGCCAAGACACCTGGCTAGTTTTGCTATTTTTAGTAGAGACAGGGTCTCAATCTTGCTCAGATTGGTCTTGAACTCCTGAGCTTAAGACATCCACCTGCCTCAGCCTCCTAGGGTGCTAGCATTATAGGTGTGGGACACTGTACCCACCAGTGCTACTGATCTGAATCTATTACATTCCCATATTTTCCTTTCTTTTTTTCTGAGACAGAGCCTCAAGCTGTCACCCTGGATAGAGTACAGTGACATCACAGCTCACAGCAACCTCCAATTCCTGAGCTCAAGCGAGTCTCTTGCCTCCACCTCCCAAGTAGCTGGTACTACAGGCGCCTGCAACGATGCCTGGCCACTTTTTGGTTGCAGCCGTCATTGTTGTTTGGTGGGCCCGGGCTGGATTCGAACCTGCCAGCTCAGGTGTACGTGGCTGGCG
>CAUYON010056492.1:0-14565 GCA_963573935.1 Arctocebus calabarensis
AAAGAAATAACCAAAATCAGGGCAGAATTAAATGAAATTGAAAACAAAAGAATTATACAACAGATCAATAAATCAAAAAGTTGGTTCTTTGAAAAGGTCAATAAAATAGATAAACCTTTGGTTACTCTAATCAGGAAAAAAAGAATAAAATATCTAATTTCATCAATCAGAAATGGTGAAGACGAAATCACAACAGACCCCTCAGAAATTCAAAAAATGCTTAACAAATATTACAAGAAACATTACTCTCAGAAATATGAAAATCTGAAGGAAATTGACCAATATTTGGAAGCACACCACCTTCCTAGACTGAGCCAGAATGAAGTGGATAAGTTGAATAAGCCGATATCAAGTTCTGAAATAGCATCAACCATACAAAATCTCCCTGAAAAGAAAAGCCCAGGACCAGATGGCTTCACGTCAGCATTCTACCAAACATTTAAAGAGGAACTAGTACCTACATTACTCAACCTTTTCCAAAATATAGAAAAAGATGGAATACTACCCAACTCATTCTATGAGGAAAATATCACCTTGATCCCTAAACCAGGAAAAGATCCAACAAGAAAAGAAAACTACAGACCAATATTACTAATGAATATTGATGCAAAAATATTCAAAAAAATCCTATAAAACAGGATCCAGCAACACATCAAACAAATTATACATCACGAACAAGTGGGCTCTATCCCAGGATCCCACGGCTGGTTCAATATACATAAATCCATAAATGTAATTCAGCACATAAACAAATTAAAAAACAAAGACCATATGATTCTCTCAATTGATGCAGAAAAAGCTTTTGATAATATCCAGCATCCCATGATCAGAAAACTTAAGAAAATTGGCATAGGAGGGACATTTCTTAAACTAATAGAGGCCATCTACAGCAAACCCACAGCCAATATTGTATTGAATGGAGTTAAATTGAAAGCATTTCCGCTTAGATCAGGAAACAGACAAGGTTGCCCACTGTCTCCATTGCTCTTCAACATTGTAATGGAAGTTCTAGCCATTGCAATTAGGGAAGAAAAGGTGATTAAGGGTATCCACATAGAATCAGAAGAGATTAAACTTTCACTCTTCGTAGATGACATGCTTGTATACTGGAAAACACCAGGAATTCTACTATGAAATTTTTAGAAGTGATCAAGGAATATAGCAGTGTTTCAGGCTACAAAATCAACACTCATAAATCTGTAGCCTTTATATATACCAAGAATAGTCAAGCTGAAAAACAGTCAAGGACTCTATCTCTTTCACGGTCGTACCAAAGAAGATTAAATATTTGGGAGTTTATCTTACAAAGGATGTGAAAGATCTTTATAAAGAGAACTATGAAACTCTAAGAAAAGAAACAGCTGAAAATGTCAACAAATGGAAAAACATACCATGCTCATGGCAGGGAAGAATCAACATTGTTAAAATGTCCATACTACCCAAAGCAATATACAATTTTAATGCAATTACTATTAAAGCTCCATTGTCATATTTTAAAGACCTTGAAAAAATAATACTTCATTTTATATGGAATCAGAAAAAACCTCAAATAGCCAAGACATTACTTAGAAATAAAAACAGAGCAGGAGGAATCATGCTACACAAAAACAGAGAGATAGATGTATGGAACGGAATAGAGACCCAAGAGATGAACCCAGCTACTTACCACTATTTGATCTTTGACAAGCCAATTAAAAACATTCAGTGGGGAAAAGATTCCCTATTTAACAAATGGTGCTGGTGAACTGGCTGGCGACCTGCAGAAGACTGAAACTGGACCCACACCTTTCACCATTAACCAAGATAGACTCTCACTGGATCAAAGATTTAAACTTAAGACATGAAACTATAACAATATTAGAAGAAAGCACAGGGAAAACTCTTGAAGGAATCGGCCTGGGTGAATTTTTTATGAGGAGGACTCCCCAGGCAATTGAAGCAGTATCAAAAATACACTACTGGGACCTGATCAAACTAAAAAGCTTCTGCACTGCTAAGAACACAGTGAGTGTAGCAGGCAGACAGCCCTCAGAATTGGAGGAAATATTTGCAGGTCATGCCTCCGACAAAGGTTTAATAACCAGAATACACAGAGAACTCAAGTGTATTAGCAACAAAAGGGCAAGTGATCCCGTCTCAGGGTGGGAAAAAGACTTGAAGAGAAACTTCTCTAAAGAAGACAGGCACATGGCCTACAGACACATGAAAAATGCTCACCATCCTCAATGATCAGAGAAATGCAAATCAAAACTACTTTGAGATATCATCTACCTCCAGTAAGATTAGTCCACCTAACAAAAAGCCAAAACCAGAGATGTTGGCGTGGATGTGGAGAAAAGGGAACACTTCTACATTGTTGGTGGGAATGCAAACTGATACATTCCTTTTGGAAAGGTATTTGGAGAATACTTAGAGATGTAAAAATAAATCTGCCATTCGATCCTATAATTCCTTTATTAGGTATATATCCTGAAGACCAAAAATCACATCATAATAAAGATATTTGTACCAGAATGTTTACTGCAGCCCAATTCATAATTGCTAAGTCGTGGAAGAAGCCCAAATGCCCATCGACCTATTTGAGCCACAGGCACCACCTACATGCTGTTATTTTTAAAAGCAAACAAGAGGTATTTTTTTGGGACTGCCTAGTCATGGGCACTCTGTTTTTTCCCTAAGCAAGGGAAGGCCATGCAGGGGAAGTGCAGGTCAGTGACAGGTGTCCCCACCCTGTCCCATCTAACCAAACTGGTCAAACAGGTTCTTTGTTGCTGCTAAAGAACTTTGCAAAGAAACAAGTCAAAGTATTTGTCTTAAGTAAACATACACATAAAATGGGGCATATTTTGGTTGAGTGCCCATTAGGGTTATGAATCCAATGCAAAGTACATTGCATTTTGATAAATAGCATTTTATTGTGTGTAGGTGTCAATATTTTCCCCTACAAAACAAGAATATGAGACATTTTGATTGATAAGGGTCACCTGTTTATACCCTTCTCATGATTGCTTTCTCATGATTAGATTATTCCAGAAATCCTTTAGATTATGTTTTCTCTGTGGTGCTTTAGGGGCCCCTTATGTGATCTCAGACTAAAAATTGAGTGAGTTCAATACGAAGCCTGTAGACCTTAGAGCAGCTGCCCACGGGTGCCATGGTGAGAGCAGCAGCAGGGCTTCAGGCTTACCTTGCAAAGGGACAGTTCACAGGGGCCTTAGGTGACATGGGGGTTCCCGGGTCAGGTTCGGGACAGGGGCCACAGGGGACATGAGGGTTCCCAGGGATTCTAGACTTTTAAAATCAGAGCAACTTGTGCATCACTATCTGAGCCCAGCTGTGGCTGTTGATGACACACCATGCTTCTTCCTGAGTGGGAAGCAGCCCCCTCCTGTTGGCATGAGCCCTGTGTGGATACCTCCCTTAGGGAGCTTCCTTCTTGCTCTCTCTTTCATGGGAACTGGAGAGGCCCAGGGTGGGTGCCAGGGCTGCAGTTCTCTGACCCAGACTGATAAGACCCGGGTCAGCAGGGTTGGACAACAGTGTTGGCCAGAGACACAAGGATTCCCAGGCCTGTTTCCCCTGGGCCAGGACAGGACCGAGTTTCTGTATGGACACCATTACAAAGACTGTGTGGTTCAGAACTACGTTTCTATGAAGAGTTCTCACTGCATGTGGCCAGAAACACTTTCCAACTGTGCTTCAGAGATGGAGATGGAGCTGACTCCACAGCACAGGCAGCCCATGCCCTATTGTGGCCCAGAGGATGTCAGTGAGTATTTCACAAAGGTCTGGAAATTCTCAGGCCCAGGCTGTGTCCTTCTCATTCCTCCTCATCTGGGAGCTCAGCCTTGGGCAGCCTGTCTCAGTGCTCATGAGTGTGTGGTGGACACCCCACCTAACTTAGGAGGGGGAAGGGACCCTCCTCAGCTTGTCCACCTCTGTGGGCCTGACAGTGATCCTAACACTGACCCAGAATCTGACACAGGGTCAGGAGAGACTGGGGGCTTCTGAGGACAGTGAGTGCCCCTCTCTGTTCTGCCCCTTTGTTTAGAGCACATCTAGCATGGCTCTAAGGGTCATCTCAGTGCATCTCAGTGCATTAGTACCCCTCTGCTTGGCCCCCTAGGTCTCGATGCTGACTCACTGCTGAGGGATCCACAGGGCCTGGCACAGCACCTGCAACCTGCATGTTTGCTCAGAAAATACCTGTTGGGGGATGATAATACCAGGCCACTGATAAATACTCTCCATCTCTAAAGCTTAGTCAGATGTGTCTGTCTGTATTTAAGTTAAATAAAATAAAATTCTATATCCAATTCATTATCACACAAGCCGCATTTCGAGTGCCCAGTAGCCCTGTATTTTCAATGCAGAGAAAACATTCCCATCCCTCAGAACTATCTCTTGGACAGCAGCTCTGTTTATTGAACTCACATAAATCAAGGGCCTCCCCCATGAGAACTGGTATTTTAGGTGGATAAAATCAGCAGTGAGAACTATGATGCTCCATGGGAAATGCACAAGTGAAAAGATAAAAAGGCTTCCTCCCACATGGGGGTTTGCCTCTGTGAGCAATGTCTTCTTGAAGACCTCAGAGCACAAGGAGTATCTGAGGACCCAGAGGAGCAGGGATCCTGCATAACTCAGCTTGACCTCAGCTTAGGTAGGAGGAATGGGTGTATCTCTACCTTAGCTGACATTCTTGCTCATGTCAGTGTCCCTGCAGAGTGGATTCATGGCATCACATGACCCTCCAGTAACGAGGAGGAAAAACCTGAAGGTGGGAAGAATCTTTGAGCCAGGCCCCAAGAAGAAAGGGTTCCTGGAAGGAGCTGGGTCACTCCTGCTGCTTTGGATACTGAGATGGGAGGTTGAAATCCAGTGAAAAAAATAGGCCACCCAGCTAAGTTCTGAGGACCAGAAGAAAGAGCAGGGTGTTGTCTGAGCCAGGCTGGTTCCAGCTACAGCAGGGTAGCTACAGGGGCTCTTCTTAGTAATTTTCTTGCTGGTGTTTGTGTCTCTGTGCTTGGCTTGGTCATAGGAGATGTGACCGTAGCAGTGATGATGAAGAAATTCCCGGAAGATCTTAGCACTCCAGAGGGGATCTAGTGGAATAGGAGCCATATAATGATGTCTGTTGCTTTGGAGACTGAGAAATGGGGGTGTGAAATCAGAGGAAAAAGGAAGTTTGTGTTATTTTCAAATGTTCATTATGTATTAAAGGAGAAATTGTGTCTTTGGCCTTTGAATGTAGTGTTTGGAATGACTTCTTTTTACTTTGTTGTTTAAAGATTATCTTTCCCACATGACTTGCTTTCCCTGCCTTTGCCACCACCAAACACCAAATCCTGTGGTTTTGTTGGGCTGTCTTCTCCTGAGACTGAGCATGGGCACTATCAGGCTCAGTTTTTGTTGCCTACAAGGGAGGTTATCTGTGGGTATAACTCTGGCACAGGCACTCAAAGACACTTGGAAAGCATAGGAAACCAAAGCAAAATGGGATAAAGGGAACCACATCAAAATAGAAGGTTTCTACATAGCAAAGGAAACAATTAACAAATGGCTGAGGTGACCCACAGAATGGGAGAAAGTATTTACACACTATCCATTGGGAAGAGATTAATAATTAGATATATAAGGAGCTTCAGAAACTCAAATGGAAAAAAATCAAACAATCCAATTAAAAATTGAGCAAAGATTCTGAATAGACATTTCTCAAAAGAAGGCATATAAATGGCCAAGAGGTATATAAAAAAAATGCTCAACATTTATTCATCTGAGAAACTCAGATCAAAACTAAAATTAGATACCATCTCACCCCAGTTACACTGACTTTTTATCAAAAGACAGGCAGTAATGAATTCTGGTGAGGATATTGCAAAAAAAGGAACCCTGTTACCCAGTAGTAGGAATGTAAATGAATACAATTACTACAGGAAACAGGGTGGCAATTTCTCAAGAAACTGAAAATAGAACTACCATTTGGAGGGGAGGAGGTAAGATGGCTGACTGGAGCCAGCTTTCAACAGAAGCTCCCATCCAGAGTGAGATACAATGGTCTAAATGAACCTTCAGAATAAAGCTGAAGGTTAGGAGCTGAGCTGAGAGAGAAGATTGATGAGTGCACATCATCCCTGCTGAGGCAAGCTGTGACTCCAAGGAAACAAATTTCAGGTACAAAACAACTGTCGGCCCCTTCCCCCAAGAGAGTGGCTTGCTGTGTGCTCTCTACAAGCAAGCAGTGAACAGAAGACCTCTTATTTCACCTGGCATAAAAGTTGAACAAATATTTTCCCTGCCATTCTGAACTCCCAGTCCACTCTTCTGCCCTTGCCTGGAGGGCTGGCCCCTGCAGAACCTAGAGTGTCTGGTAATTCCTTGCAAGTGTTGGGAATCACATGGACTGCAGCGCAGCCACACTGAAACTGTGACTCTAGTGGAAGGGGGGAGATGGATGGAGAGGGGGACTGGCCTAGCATTGTGAAAGTACATGGCAGTGGCAGCATGGGCAGAGGCACAGTGCACTCCCATGGGGGTCAAATTTGGGGGAGACACCTCCCCAATTCTGTGGACTGCTGGAGGGAGCCAGACGTCACCTCACAGGGGTACCAGAGGAGAAGTGTGGCTGGGGCAGAGGAGCAGACTCTGAGAGAGAGAAATACACACTGTGAGGGTAACTTCTGGCTCAGGAAAGACTCAGGTAGAACACTCATCAGTTTCCATTGAGCACTGGAGGGAGATGGGATTGACCTCCTGCCTGCCTGCTGGTGGCAGAGTGCAGTGGCCCAGCCGAGGAGGCACTGACTCCCCTTTGACTCTCGCAGGCACATATCCCTGGTGCATTTTTTCATTAGAGGGAACTGGACCAAAGCCAAGTGGGGTTACAAGTGATGGAGTGTGGCTATGGTATAAGGTAAGGAAGGAGGTGCCACCCCCCGGACTAACCCTTTTGCTGGGTGGGCCTTCGTGACTCCATAGAGCACTGGACTGTCTGGTTGCTGTAGTCTTCTTGAAGTCTCCCAGTTGAGCAGTGATTATGCTGCCTGGGGAAACTGGTTTGGAACTCTTGACCTGGGTCACCACCCAGGGACCCTCTAAGGTTGAGCTCTGGTTGTGCTGTGGTAGGAGGGACTGATTCTCCTCCTGTTGCTGGTGAGGAGCACAGTGTCTCAGTTGCTTGTATCTCTCCCCAGCTGATATTTCAGCCCAAATCTGCCGACTCATTAGGATTGGATAAAGGATGGCTGAATGCAAGACAGAGCTACCTAGCCCCATCACACCAATCAGGTCCTCAGAGTCTCTGGCAGCAGGACTGAAATGGACCTTTGTAAAGCTGTAGGGGAAAAGCCACAGTCACAAGTCCCAGCTCTTTGGTAAAGGGCTGGTTAACTACAACTCCTGGAGCCCTCAATCCAATCTCACCCTACCAGCTTCACTAATCAAACTTAAAAATAAGCATGGGATGGAACCAGTGGAAAAACTCTGGCAAAATGAATAATCAGAGTAAATCAACTCTCCCAAGGAATGACAAAGGAGATACAACAGAAGATGCCATTCATAAACAAATGGCAGAAGTATCAGAAATATAATTCAGAATATGGATGGCTAATAAAATTAATAGAATGGAGGAAAAGATGGAAATTGAAATACAAAGAGCTGTGCAAAAGTTGTCTCAAGAAATCAATGAATTCAAAGACAAAATCTCCAAGGATATGGACACAATGAGAAAAGAGATAGCAGAGCTCAAGGAAATGAAAAAGTTATTTGAAGAACACTGAAATACAGTAGAATGTCTCAGTAATAGAGTTGAGCAGGCAGAAGAAAGGATCTCTGAAACTGAAGACAAAGCTTTTGAATGTTCTCAAATGCTCAAAGAGGCAGAGAGATGGAGAGCAAAAACTGATTACTCCCTGAGAGAGTTGTGAGACAACTCCAAAAGATCAAACATTCATCTTATAGGAATTCCTGAAAAAGAAGAGGATGGCCCTAAAGGTACAGATGATCTACTCCAAGAGAGGAGGAGTAGAAAATTTTCCTTTTTATGAAGGAAAATTTCCTAAGCAAGGCAAGAGATACAGAAATGCAGATAGTAGATAGTTTTGGGACCCCACCATGACTCAATCCAAATAATAAATCCAGATAGTACAGATGATCTACTCCAAGAGATTATGAAGGAAAATTTCCTAAGCAAGGCAAGAGATACAGAAATGCAGATATTAGATAGTTTTGGGACCCCATCATGACTCAATCCAAATAAAGCGTCTCCTAGACACACTGTGATTAACTTTGCTAATGTTAGTATGAAGGAGAAAATTCTGCAAGCAACCAGATATAAGAAATGTATAACCTATAGGGGGAAAATATTAGAATGATCTCTCAGTCAAAACTTTTCAAGCCAGACGAGGATGGTCATTGACCTTTAATCTCCTAAAACAAAACAACTTTAAACAACTTTCCTGTATCCAGCTAAACTGAGTTTCATTTGTGATGGAGAAATCAAATACTTTATCAACTTACACATGTTGAAGCAATTTGCCATAACTAAACCAGCTCTCTAGAACACTCTCAGATCTATCCTCCATAATGATCAAATGCTCAGTGGTCTACCACCAAAGTAAACTCACCCAGAAGGCTGTGAACAAAACCTAATACTCATAATAGTGAAATGATTAAAAATATCCACTGGAAATTTGAAAAATAACGTGAATGGCTTAAATTGTCCTCTAAAGAGGCATAGTTGGAGATTTTAACATTCCTTTGGCAGTTTTGGATAGATCCTCCAAGAAGAAACTAAACAAATAATAGACTTAAACTTGACCCTAGAGAAAATGGACTTAACAGACATCTACAGAACATTTCATCCTAATGAAATTGAATACACATTCTTCTCATCAGTCCATGGTGCATCCTCCAAAATTAATCACATCTTAGGTCACAAATCTGCCCTCAGCAAATTTAAGAGAATAGAAATTATTCCTTATATTTTCTTGGGCCATCCATCACAGAATAAAAGTTGAACTCAACAGCAATGAGAATCTTCATACTCTCACAAAGTCACAGAAACTAAATAACCATCTGCTGAATGATAGCTGGGTCAATAATAAGATTAAAAAAGAAATTACCAAGTTTTTGGAACAAAATGATAATGAAGACACAAATTATCAAAATGGGTGGGATACTGCAAAGGCAGTACTAAAAGGGAATTTTTATAGCATTGGAAGTCTTCATAACGAGAACAGAAAGACAGGAAGTCACCAACTTAATGGATCATCTCAAGCAATTTGAAAAGGAAGAACATTCCAACCCCAAACCAAGCAGAAGAAAAAAACAAAAACAAAATTAGAGCAGAATTAAATGAAATTGAAAACAAAAGAATCATTCTGAAGATCAATGAATCAAAAAGTTGGTTTTTTGAAAAGAATTACACCAATTGATAAATTTTGGCAAACCTAACCAGAAAAAGAAAAGTAAAATCTCTAATATCATGAATCAGAAATGATAAAGGAGAAATAACAACAGACATCTCAGAAATTCAAAATTCCTCAATGATTACTACAAAAATCTCTATTCTCAGAAATATGAAAATCTGGTAGAAATGGATGAATACCTGAAAGCACACCACCTTTTTAGACTCAACCAGAAAGAAATGGAAATTTTGAATAGACCCATAGAAAACACTGAAATAGCATTAACTCTATGTAACCTCCCCTACAAAAAGTCCAGGACCAGATGGCTTCACAAGCCTTTAAAGATGAACTAGTATCTATGTTACATAACCTTTTCCAAAACATAGAAAAAGAAGGAATACTTCCCAACACATTCTAACAAGCAAATATCACTCTGATCCCCAAACCAGGAAAGGACCCAATAAAGGAAGAAACTTATAGATCAATATTAATGAATATTGATGCAAAAATATTCAATAAGATCCTAGGAAATAGAATTCAATAACACATCAAAAAAATTATAAACCATTACCAAGTGGGGTTTATCCCATGATTCCAAGATTGGTTCAATATATATAAATCCATAAATATAATACAATAATATAATCACATAAAATAAAAAACAATGACCATATTATTCTCTCCATTGATGTAGGAAAAAGCTCTTGATAAAATCCAGCATCCTTTCATGACCAGAACACTTAAGAAAATAGGCTTAGATGGTTCATTTCTGAAACAGAGGCCATCAACAGCAAACCCACAGCCAATATAATTGAATGGAATAAAATTGAAAACTTTGCCACTCAGATCTGGAACTAGACAAGAATGCCCATTGTCTCTACTACTATTCAAAATAGTAATGAAAAAGTCTTAGTCACTGCAATCAGGCAAGAGAAGGCAATCGTGGATATCCAAATGGGATCAGAGGAGATCAAACTCTCACTCTTCACAGATGATATGACCTTATACCTGGAAAACCCCAGGGACTCAACTACAAAACTCTTAGAAGTGATCAAGTAATACAGCAGTGTCTCAGGATACAAGATCAATAGTTACAAATCAGTAGCATTTATATATACCAACAATAGTCAAGCTGGTGATTAGGGATGGGCTACAGCTGGAGCTAGTGCTAGGGTGTGTGCTCTGGCTAGTGCTAGGTAATAGGGCTAAAAATTATGGATTGTCAACACCTGAGGTAAGGGGTAGGAATTAGGGCTATTGATTAGGAATGGGCTACAGTTGTGGCTAGAGGTAGTGTATGGGCTCTGGCTAGAGCCAGGAATTAGGGGGAGAAATTAAGGATTGGCTATACCTGGGGTTAGGACTAGCTGTCAGGGCTGCTGATCAGAAATGGTCTATAGCTACAACTTGGGCTAGGTTGGGGGCTAGGGGTTAGTTATGGGTTGCAGCTTGGGCTAAGCTAGGATTTGGACTCAGGTCTAGGTATTAGGTCTAGAGTTGAGGAACTGACTACAGCTGGAGTGAGTGCACAGCATTGGGGCCAGTGAACAGGGGTGGGCTACAGATCGTGCTCTGCTAGGGTGTGGGTTCTGGCTGGAGCTAGGTATTAGGGCTAGAAATTAGAGATTGGCTATAGGTATGGTTAGAGATAGGGATTAGGACAAGTGATTAGGGATGGGTTACAACTGTGGCTTGGTCTAATGTGTAGCCTCTGGGTAGGATAAGTTTTTAAAAGGGCTGGAAATTAGGGATTTGCTACAGCTGAGGTTAGGCCTAGTAATTGTGGACAGTTATTACAGAAAGGCTACTGTGGGAGCAGTGCTAGTGTGTGGGTTCTTGCTAGTGGTAGGTATTAGGGCTAGAAATTAGGCATTGGGTACAGCTGGAGTTAGCGCTGGTGATGAGGGATGGTGATTAGGAATGGGCTAATGTCATTGGGTGCCAAATGTTGGGGTCCCGCCATGGGGGCAGGGTCCACAAATACCTATGGAAACTGGCAGGGACTGACTGAAGAAATATAGAGTTAGAAACGATGGTAAAGAAAGAGACATGAGGCATAGAGTAGGATTAAAAGTGGAAGCTCAGAGGTCCATTGCCTGTTTTGGGGATTCCCGGCAATAGCACTGAGTGTTTGCTCCACTCTGCTTTTATTGAAGTCTATGTGACCAGAGGGTAAGGTGAGGGAGGGAACAAAGATACCAGCAATCTCTCTGATTGAGCATATCAACTCCTATTGTAATTGTTATTAACCTTAAGGGTAGCCTTGAAAAATCTGAAATCTGAGCCTTGTATTGGGAGAACCTCCTACTTGAGATCACACACACAGATTTCTAGGGACTTGTTAAATTTCGCTAGTTCCCTATGGAGTAAAATGCCACTAGTGTTTATGTCCCGTGAGGAATTGGTGGGAGGGAGGAAGTTTCCTCCCATCACCACCACAGAGGATCTTCCTCTGAGATAATATAAGCTCTTGTACCCATATCTTGATGCCAGTGGTTATGAGTATCTGAGGAGGTGATATTAGTATGCAAGATAAAATTGTGGGTTCATACAAAAAATGAGAAGGAATAGTACTGTGGTTGTGAAATAAAAGAGATGACCAGTGTGTTAAATAGAATTAAATTCAATTATTTGATGTTATAGAAAAGATAAAATTCAACAGTCTTTTTTTTTCACTTTCTCCTAAAACTTTTATAGCAAAGAAGGAAACAAAAAAGAAACTCTTGAGTCATCATTAATAAAAAGATAAAGAAGTTTAGCCAAAAGATTGAATTAATTAGCTTTTCAGAAACATTTAAAACAGATATTCTATTTTTACCTATATAAATATCTATCCTATTGGTCTAGTAATTAAGACCATAGAAATTAAAAGCATATTGACTCCATCACTTAGGGCAGGTTTCTGACCTCTACGTCTCAATGACCTAATTGGTATGATGGGGGATATAATGGTAACTCTTGTAAAAGGGTGACATTATATTATAGCTTTAAAAATTCTTCACTCTAATTGTTAAAGACACAAATACTAAAACAATAATCTCTCACATATTACAATGGGAAAAATATACCATTGCCACTTTCCCCATATTCTCATGCTATAGTTGGGTTATACCCTTCATACGAAAGCTATACATTAGCTTCATAGTAGGGCTGAGTACATTGGATATTTTTTCTTCCATTCTTGAGATACTTTGCTAAGAAGAATATGTTCCAGCTTAATCCGTGTAAACATGAAAGAGACAAAGTCTCCATCTTTCTTTAAGGCTGCGTAATATTCCATGGTATACATGTACTACAATTTATTAATCCATTTGTGGATTGATGGGCACTTGGGTTTCTTCCATGACTTGGAATTGGGCTGCAATGAACATTCTGGTACAGATGTCTGTGTTATAATGTGATTTTTGGTCTTTGGGGTATATACCTAGTAAAGGAATTATAGGATCAAATGGCAGGTCAATTTTTAGATCTCTAAGTATTCTCCAAACATCCTTCCAAAAGGAACGTATTAGTGTGCATTCCTACCAGCAGTGTAGAAGTGTTCCCTTTTCTCCACATCCATGCCAACATCTCTGGTTTGGGGATTTTATTATGTGGGCTAATCTTACTGAAGTTAGGTGATATCTCAAAGTAGTTTTGATTTTCATTTCTCTGATGATTAAGGATGGGGAGCATTTTTTCATGTGTCTGTAGGCTGTGCGCCTGTCTTCTTTAGAGAAGTCTCTCTTCAAGTCTTTTGCCCATCCTGAGATGGGATCACTTGTCCTTTTCTTGCTAATACATTTGAGTTCTCTGCGGATTCTGGTTGTTAAACCTTTGTTGGAGGCATAACCTGCAAATATTTTCTCCCATTCTGAGGGCTGTCTGCTTGCTAAACTTACTAGGTTCTTGGCTGTACAGAGCTTTTTAGTTTGATCAGGTCCCAGTAGTGTATCTTTGATACTGCTTCAATTGCCTGGGGAGTCCTCCTCATAAAATATTCACCAAAGCCAATTCCTTCAAGAGTTTTCCCTGCACTTTCTTCTAGAATTTTTATAGTTTCATGTCTTAAGTTTAAGCCTTTAATTCAGTGAGAATCTTTCTTAGTTAATAGTGAGAGGTATGGGTCCAGTTTCAGCGTTTCACAGGTCGCTAGCCAGTTTACCCAGCACCATTTGTTAAATAGAGAGTCTTTTCCCCACTGAATGTTTTTAATTGGCTTGTCAAAGTAAATGGTAAGTAGCTGGATTCATCTCTCTGTTCTCATTCTGTTCCAAACATCTACCTCTCTGTTTTTGTGCCAGTACCATGCTGTTTTGATCACTATCGATTTATAGTACAGTCTCAGGTCTGGTAGCGTGATTCCTCCTGCTTGGTTTTTATTTCTGAGTAATGTCTTGGTTATTCGAGGTTTTTTCTGATTCCATATAAAACAAAGTATTATTTTTTAAGATCTTTAAAATATGACAACGGAGCTTTAATAGGAATTGCATTAAAATTATGTATTGCTTTGGGTAATATAGACATTTTAACAATATTGATTCTTTCCAGCCATGAGTATGGTATGTTTTTCCATTTGTTAACATTTTCAGCTATTTCTTTTCTTTTTTTTTTTTAAGGCTTAAAATGTATTTTAATAAGTTGATGCTGCATTACTGCTCCATTTCTCAGAAAAACTCCAAATTTAAAGAATCAGAGACAAATCAAACATGGTACACCAATAAAAAACGCACAGCATAACTACCTAAGATAGGCAAGGCTAAGAGCTACTGTTGAGACCTTTAGCATACAGCAACCCTGTTCCCAAAATTGTACTAAACCTATCAAGAAAAGATGTGAACAGCAACATCATAGACACAAAAGGGCCATTCCTGGGTTATCTTTTCCCAAGACAAGGATGGAGGCAAGTTAATACAAGATTTTATTAAAGATAGACTAAAATGAAAATCTCTAAGAGAAAATGTCTTCCTTAAAGACATGAGGAGTAATAGATGGGACAAAACAGAACCGTATGTTTGTCTGTGACCTCTGTGGACATTTGCCTGAATTCTCACCTGAAAGTGAATGGAGCAATGGGGCTAAGGTCATTGGGGGATGTCTGGTTTTTGTGGTGTTATGTGGCAGTATCTCTGGGGTAGGGGGTGTAAGGGTAAGAAAACAAAATGGGATGGACAAAAAA
>CAUYON010056496.1:0-57550 GCA_963573935.1 Arctocebus calabarensis
AGGCGCCCGCCACAACGCCCGGCCATTTTTTTGGTTGCAGCCGTCATTGTTGTTTGGCGGGCCCGAGGGCTGGATTCGAACCCGCCAGCTCAGGTGTACGTGGCTGGCGCCTTAGCCCGTTGAGCCACAGGCGCCGAGCCACATAGTAGGTATTCAATAAGCATTTGTTAAATCAATTAAAGCCAGACATTGTGCTAGGGACTTTATATACCTTGTCTTGTTTGAGCTGTACACAAACCTCCTCTGCACACCTGATTATTCCCATTTTACAGATGCAGAAACTGATGCCCAGAAGAAAAGGTGCTTGCAGGAGACCCCAGAGCTAGGTAAGGGTGGAGTTAGAACCCAGGTCTAATTGCAGAGTCATTCCCCCAACAACCTCAAAAATAAAGCCAGGGGTGATACTTTCCCAAGACCCCAGACACTCAGCTTAATAAAGCAAGTCTTGGCCTTCACCACCTCTCTTGTTCTCTGAAGCCACTGCTGTCACCTCATTGCTGATGGTGGAGTCTCTGTGCATCATCCGGTGCAGGTGGCTGTCTAGGCTGGCTCCCGAGGAGCATTTGGCCAGGGCTGCAGCATGTGACTCCCGCTCCCTCTGCCGCACGATTGCCTCGCAGCCCAGCCACTCGGCCATAGTCTGTGCGTAGCAGGCATGAATCTGCTCATCCACCTGCCAGGGCAGATGCAAGGTCACTTGAAATGCTGAGGCCCCTGGAGAGAGTCAGCCTCACCTGAAGAGAGTGGCTCTGAACCATCCAACATTCATGCAATTAGCAATTAGCAGATATTCGCTGAGCACCTACGTTGTCACATCTAGCACTGGTGAGGTCCTGAAGATACAGGAAAGGGAACAAGCTACATCTTTCTTTCATTTTTTCCCCTTCCTCCCTCCCACCCTTCTTTCTTCCTTCTCTCCCTCCATTTGTTTGTTTGTTTGTTTGTGTTTTGAGATAGGGTCTTTGTCTGTTGCCTGGGCTAAAATGCAGTGATGTCATCATAGTGACTGCAACTTACTGCAACTTCAAACTCATGGGCTCAAACAATCTGTCTGCCTCAGCTTGGGACTATAAAGCTGTGCCATTCTTCCTGGCTAATTCTTCTATTTTTTATTTAATTTTTTTATTAAATCATAGTTGTGTACATTAATGCACTCATGGGATACAATGTGCTGGTTTCATATACAATCTGAAATATTTTCATCAAACTGGTTAACACAGCATTCATGGCATTTTCTTAGTTATTGTGCTAAGATCTTTATATTCTGCATTCATTAAGTTTCACCTGTACCTTTCTATGATGCACTGTAGGTGTGGTCCAACCAACTACCCTCTCTTCACCCATGCCATTTGATCCCTTAATTCCTCTACTAGGTATATACCCAGAAGACCAAAATTCACATTATAACAAAGATATGTGTACCAGAATGTTTATTGCAGCCCAATTCATAATTGCTACATCTTCCATTTTCAAGATGGTGTGTCTTGCTAGAGTTTATGTTCATTTGTTACAGTTGGAGAAATTATGTCTTTCAAATTTGGGATATTTTCTTTTGTGTGTGTGTGTTTGTGTGTTTTGTCTCTCTCTCTATGTCTGTCTCTTTCTCTATATGTGAACTTGTTCTCACTGGGGGGTTGAATCATTTTAAATTTTCTTATCATTTTTCTTGTGTTCCAACTTTTCCCTTTTAACTCTATTCCTAGAGGAAATAAGGGTTTTCTATTCAACTTTGTCTTCCTACCTTTCTCATGAGAGTAAAAAAAAAAAAAATCTGCTCTCACATTTTAAATTTCTATAGGTTTTTTCACTTTCTGAAATGAGTTTTTGTTTTATGAAAATAATATTGGCCTTTATCTCTTCGAGGAAACTCCTGATATGTTTTTTGAAGGTTTTTATCTCCTGGCACAGTCCTTTCCATCCAGAAGATTTGCTCACATGCCCGGTGATCCTTTGCTGCCTGTTTCTGTTAAGAATTGGAGCACTGGCTCGGCTCCTGTGGCTCAATGGGCTAAGGCACCAGCCACATACACCTGAGCTGGAGGGTGCGAATCCAGCCCAGGCCTGCCAAACAAGGACGGCTGCAACCAAAAAATAGCCAGGCGTTGTGGCGGGCACCTGTAGTTCCAGCTACTTGGGAGGCAGAGGCAAGAGACTCGCTGGAGCCCAGGAATTGGAGGTTGCTGTGAGCTGTGATGCTACAGCACTCTGTCCAGGGTGACAGTTTGAGGCTCTGTCTCAAAAAAAAAAAAAATGAATTGGAGCACTGATGGCATGGCGCCTGTAGCTCAGTGGCTAGGGCTCCAGCCACACACATTAGAGCTGGCAGGTTCGAACCGAGCCCGGACCTGCCAAACAACAATGACAACTCCAATGTCCCGCCCCCCCAAAAAATATAGCCAGGCATTGTGGTAGGCGCCTGTAGTCCCAGCTACTTGGGAGGCTGAGGCAAGAGAATGGCTTAAGCCTAAGAGTTCTACCAGTTGGCTCTATTCTTTTCCTGTACTTGATTCCAGGTACTTTTGTACAAGACATTTTTGATGATAAAATTGTCTTAGATGATGAATATGCTGTCAGAGAGGTCCCCCACTCTCTGCTCACACTCTAGACCCCCAGCTTGTAGGCAACCGGCCTGGGAATCCCGTAGCTCAGCTCCGTGGTACTGACGCTTTGTCTTTTATCCGGCTGTCCTGTGATGTTCTCCCATTTCTCCTTTCCCTTTCTTCCCTTCCTCCCTGCTTCATACACACACACTTACAGACACACTCACACATACATGTGCACATCCATGTGTCAGGGAAGGCCATGTAGAAAGACACTGTCACTCCCAAGGGAGGGACAGCCACGCTTCTACAACGAGCGGCAACCGTTCCTTTTAGAAAGGAATTTGATTAGGCGTGGTAAGAAGCTGAAAGGCTTTCCTCCCCCTTTCCAGTTGGAATGAGAGTGTGCATGCATGTGTGAGAGAGAGAGGGAGCGGGATTACAGAACAAGAACACGGTGGCAAGCTCATCCTGCCTGAGCTGGAAGCAGGCAGCTGCAGAGCCGAGATAGGAGCTTGGAAAGCTTCAACGTGCCAAGTCTGTCAGAAATGGCTCCTGGGGTCTGAGAAAAAGAAAAAAAAAAATGACAGCAGGATTTAACGTTCCTCTGACAACCACTGAGAAAATAGAAGGCAAAGGAGGGGAGGAAGGGGGGACGTGGGGCACGCTGTCAGAATGCTCCCTGCTTCTCCATGGTCCTAGGAAGCAGTGACCACGGCAAGGGCACAGGTGGGGGAAATGTGCACAGGTGGGAAGCATGGTGCTGCCAAGCTCGCTAAATAGTGAACTTTCTTGGCTTACATATGGGGGGAGGCTCTCCCCAAATTTAATAGTCTTTGCTTATCCTAGATACGTATTTCAGTTTTCTTAAGTGATTGCTTGCTTGATCATCTGTGTCAGGGAACAGCAAAGCAAGTATTTTTCTGCAAAGTATTAAATATTTTAGGCTTGGTGGCCCATATGGTCTTTGTCACAACTACTCAACTCTGCTGTGGTAGTGTGAAAGCAGCCGTAGAAATAACAATCAGTGAGTGAGGCTGAGCGCCAGTGTAGCTTTATTTCCGGACACTGAAGATTGGGTTGCATATGATGTTTATATGTTACCAATTATTATTATTCTTTCGAATTTCTCCAACTATTTAAACATGTAAAAATCAGTCTAAGCGTCTGGGCTGTACAAAACCAGACCGCATGCTGGATTCAGCCTATGGGCCAAGGTTGGCCAAACCCTGCGTCCAAATCAAGGCACTGTCAAGGCAGAAGGGAGCGCTAATTCCTCCGTCCCTTCTTTCTCTTTCCTCTGCTTCCCCTTGTGCTGATTTAGGAATCAGGAATTGAAGCCCAGGGAAGTGAAGGATTTTTTACTTACCCCGTCAGTGATAAGACTAAGATAAAGTAATCATTCGAGGCAGTATCAGAATAAAAATCCAGGACTCAAGGAGCAGGGATCAGACCGCAAACGTGGGCTGTTTTTATGATTCAAAGGGCCATCGCGTGATACACCAGCTTCTTAGGGTTACGCTGGACTGAAAGTTACTTATTTTAAAAATATTTTTGTCCTATGACTCTTCAAGACGTAAGTTGTGAATTTGTTCCAGTTGCTGTGCTTAATACAACTGGCTACACATACAGAGATAAATGAGGTTGAACCTTGCCCTCCAGGAGAGGCGGCCCCTTCAGGGACTTATTTTTGAACAATCCAGGCAAATCAGTTTATGTGTTATCTCACTCTTAAAAACCAAACCCAGCTGCACTTACATAAGTTATAATTATAATTAAAGTTTGGAGAAAATCCATTCTTGAAGCAAGAAGGCAAGGGGAATAAAATGTAAATGTCTAAATCATCCCTCTTACTATGCTTTAGGGGTTAAAATAGCAAGACCATTGCTTTAAGTGGGGAAATAAGAAATGCTGCTTTCAAACGACTAAGAAGACATTGATTTCTCTGCTTCTGGGCATTCCTGCCAGTCTGCTTATTACCTATGTTACCTCCTCCTGTGAAGCACTACTGCTCACATCTTTATCTTTTGTGGTTAGATTTTTTTTGCTTTTGGAAAAATCCACCTTCATTTTGAAGTCACATTTTGTAAATTAGCTGAGGCATCTTGCTGGGTGACAACGCTTGAGTGAAAAAATTCATAAAAAATCCATTGTGAGTTGGTGAGTTGTCAGAGCAAAGACTCCAATGTTGGGTTTAGGAATGGGAGAGGCTTTATGGTCAGACAGACAGAAGTTTAGATCTCACCTCCATCACGATGTGGGATGTTAGAGAAGGTGTTTTACTTCTTTAAGTCTCCGTTTTCCTATCTGTAAAGTGGAGCTGTGAGTTCTTTCCTTGCAATGTAGTTACGGATTACAGATGGTGTAAATAAAAATGCTCCAGGCACGCCAGGAATTCATCATACGGTAGATACCCTTACTCGGTTAGTTAAACTGCAAAGGATAGCTTACGCTGGTCAAAATTTTTTCAACATAAACTTTTTGGGATAAACTCTAGAGCAGTGTTAAATAAATGAATCCAGACATGTGTATTATTGAAGTATGTGCCATTTTACATTCTGGTAATGTTGAAATTTTCCACAGAAAAAGTTGACACTTCTCTTATGAATCATACTAGAAATACCATGTTTCATCACTAGTTACTATGTTATTTTTTAAAAAGTGTCATTTGTCCAGCTTCCCTTGAAAGATCAGCTAAATGTCACATTATCCAGGCTTCTGCTAATCTTTCCAAATGCTCACCACAAACGTCACAACAATTTCTTCATGCTCAAGTTTATTTTAAAAGTGCTCCTCTAGGCATAGCGCTATCAAATTTTTATTTATATTTAATAACAGTAAGATTTCTCTAATTGAAAGTGTGTATTAACCATAAAACATCTGGAGGACACAGGAAAGTAGGTCTTAAAAGTTCTCTAAGTCTTATCTCATCAAGCTGGCAACAACTGGATCACTGCTTCTACTTCACTATATTTTATTCTACTTTTAACCATTTTTACTATTTCTCTGTGAATCCATTATGGTGATGATGTGATGTATATTCAAATATGTATATATACAGGGTGGACATGAAGTTCATGTGCGATTTAAACAGTAAACTAATTTTATTGTTTTTTTGTAGTACTTTGTTTTTATTTTGGTATCAATAAGTACCTTCTAAATAGTAAACTAATTTTAATAGTGAACTAATTTAAATTGCACATGAGGTTTATCTCCACCCTCTATATACATATATAGTAGAACCTCCATAGTTGACCACTTCCCTACACTGACCACCTCCTCAAGTTGACCTAATTTCATAGACCCGACGTGCACCACATGTACTTATCAGCACAGCAGGCCTGGAACCATAGCCCACCTCTCTATGCTGACCCGTTTGTTATAGTCCCTTGGGTGGTCAACTTACAGAGGTTCTACTATTACACAATACATCAATATTTCTCTTTGACATGGTATCCATTCATTGTTGGTCACAATGATATACATACTTATCCTAGGGAGGTTGAAAAATACTAAAACTGTACAGGAGTTATAAAAAACACCTCCTCTTTTTATACAGAAATACTTTTTTTTTTTTGAGATTAGGTTATGCTCTGTTACCCAGTCTAGACCACTGTGGCATCATTATAGCTCACAGCAACCTCAAACACCTGGGCTCTAAAGATCCCCTTGCCTCAACCTCCTGACTAGCTGGGACTATAGGAGAGCACCTCAATGCCCAGTTAATTTTTCTATTTTTTTGGTAAAGACAAGTTCTTGTTTGTACTCAAGTTGGTGTCAAAATCCTGGCCTCAAGTGATCCTCCAGCTTTGCCCCAAAGTGCTGGGGTTATAGGCATGAACTACCATGCCTGGCCCTGAAATACTTTTAAAAACATTTTTTCTATTATAATTTTTGAATATTCAGATATTCATATATATTCTAATTTTTTACATAAAATTATCACAGAAACACCCACCAGAGCAAGATATTTGTAGAAGAATATACAAATATCTGCTTTAGTTTTTTTCAATGAAGAAGCGATCACTGTTGATGACAGAGGTTATTCAATGTGGGTTTTAAAGACAAATTCCTGGACATGAAAGTGGACATTAAGTTTCTACCAATAGCTCAGTTCTTTTCAAAATAGACTTTGTCTTTGTAAGGGCAGTTTTAGGTTTTGGCAAAGTGGAGTAGAAAGTACAGAAGATTTCTACATACTCCACCTGCCCAACTATCAGCCTCCTGCACCAGAGTGGTACATTTGTTATAACTGATGCACCAACATTGGCATCACATCATCCAAATATTGTAGTCTATTCTTGGTGTCTCTATTCCATTGATTTTGACAAATGACATGTGCCCATCATTATAGTATCCCCTAGGTTACTATATATCCTAAATATCCTTTATGCTTTGCATTTTCATCCTATACCCCTGGCAATCACTGATTTTTTTTTTTGCAACCACTGATCTTTTTTACTGTCTCCTTTGTGTTGCCTTTTCCAGAATGTCAAATAGTTGGGATCATATAACACATAGCTTTTTCAATTGGCTTTTTCACTTAGTAATATGCATTTAAGTTTTCTCCATGTCTTTTCATGATTTGATAGCTCATTTCTTTTCAGGACTGAAGAATCTTTTTTTTTTTTTTGTAAAAGAAGTCATCAAAAGTTGCCAGAGAGTCTGTCTCAAAGTCAAATAAAAGCTATGGCTCAAGGAAAAAAAATCCTGGTATTGCGAAAAGAGGAGCCACATTTGGAAACTATGAAGGAATAAGCTTTGCAGAATCCTCTTACCACCTAATAAATCTGAATCTAGGAGATTTTCTGGGAAATCTGGGAATCCATCTGGCAATCTTGAATTCCCAAGTTCTAGAAGTCTTTTTCATGAATATCTTCATTTGGAAGCCCTAATTTCAGATCATTTATTAGCCAGTATTTTTATTTATTTTTTTCAAGGACGGTAACATATGAAATGCTTTCTGAAACTTTGCATGCATGGTGATTGACTTCTTTTGTTGCTTTCACAAATGAAAGAAAAAAATCCACATATATTCTTAGATCACAGCTGTTTCAATTCAAATCAACATATTTGCTTTATTATGTTACCATTTAGAGGTAGAGAGGGACATTTCTGAGACCACTTTTTTGAGCTTTAGGGAGTAATCTAATTTATCTGCCTGGATTGTTCATCAATGTTTTCCCCTTCTTTATATTTCCAAAAAAAAGGGGGGGGGGGATGAGGTAGGTGTGGTTCTTTTTTTGAGGTACTTTTGCCCGGAAAATAGTTAGCTCTCTTAATACATATGTTTGACCAGTTAGAAAAATTTCCTTTAATTCCTTCAACCTGACCCTTGTCTCTATTTCTTCTGATTATTACTTGGGGTTGTTCCTCATTCTTAGGTTTCAAATTTGTTCTTTCTCCATTTCATTCCAATGAATCAGTTTCAGCAACTTTGATTTTACTCTATATTTTAGGAGAGTTCCTTAAGTTTGTCTTTCAAATACAGATTCCATTTTTTCACAGCATGTCATCAACCTCTCTTACTATTGACTGTGGAATTCTATTGCAATGTTTTTGCTTGCAGTATCACTTGTTTGCAATTTCACCAGACTTTTTGTCTCTTTGTGGTTTACTGTTACTGTTTTATGGAGATTTTCCTCTTGCCTCATGTTCAAAGCTTTTTCCTCCAAAGTATTCCCTGCCACCCCATATATAGAATTGCTAATATATTGAGATTGAGAATTAAATTCCAAGTACTTTTCATTGAAAAGGGACACAGAGCTCTTTTCTCTCTCTTCCCCCGTGTATACCGTGTGTCTGTCTCTCTGTCTCTCTCACTCTCTCTCTCTCTCTTTCCCCCTCCTCTCTCTACCTTCTCTCCTCTCCACTCTTCCTCCATTTCTCTCTCTCTCCCCTCCTCCTTAATGCTCCCTGCCAATAAAGACCTTTCGTACAAAAAAAAAAAAAAAAGAAAGAAAGAAAGAAAAGGGACACAGAAAAGTCTTCAAGGGGACTTGGGGCAAAGACTGGCCTACCAAACAAGGGAGTCTGGAGGGAAAAGAATGTGGTTATGAGGTAATCTAAGTAACCAATGACCAATAGAAAAGGACACTAGTCAATGTAGATAACCAATGACCAATAGAAAAGGACAATAATCACTGACCAATAGAAAAGCACAAAGCTGCCTGGAGGTGCAGAGGGACCAATGAGAGAGTTACAAACAATTTCAAATGGAGAGAAGAGAATAATTAGAACTCTGCACGCCTTTGTGTCTCCATCACTCTCACCTCTTCTCATTTGTAAGAGGGACCCACTTCCAACTCTCTTTGGAAGTGATATATGCTTTCTCTTTGTTCTTAAATAAAATTTCTCTTTGTTTTACTAAAACTTGTGTAGGTTATTTCTGCTTTCTATTCACACTGCCGGTGCTGCTCCAGTTTTTCTTTTGGTTTCTACCCATTTTCACTTTTCATTCCTGCCATGCCTCCATTCAACTTTCTAGTTCAGCTGAGTAATGGAACAAGGTCAACTGGGCTTGGGGAACCAGGATCCCCAGGACTCCCAACACTCATCATGCAAAAAATGCTGCTTATTCATTTTCTACAGCAGACTTTTTTTTTTTTTTTTTGCAGTTTTTGGCCGGGGCTGGGTTTGAATCTGCCATGTCCTATAGGTATATATGGGGCTAGTGCCTTACTCCTTTGAGCCACAGGCACTACCCAGCAGACCACCATTTCAACAGAAAATTGGGCAAGGAAGATATGGGGTGAAGAAGGTATAGCATACATAGATCTTGCTAGTTAATGGCATCACTATTTCTTCCAGTTTGGAAAGGCTATTTTGGATGACTCACTCTCTTTTGAGGGAGATGCTCAGTCTTTTAGATTTTCACTTGCCCTTCTTGTGTGTCTTTGGGACTTTGGGGGATAAGCGGACTTTGTCTCCATATTGTTCAATGGTCTCTGCTGTAGAGGATTTGGTGAGTCTGATTTGGTTTAACCTGGACTGGTGATATTCACTGGGGAGTGACTGGCCATGTGTGGCCCTTTCAGGCATGGTGCACTGGTATACACTACTGAAGTTCTGTTCATTTGTCTTTCGTTTTGATGTGGCTGCAGACAGTGACCTCTTAATGCTGATCTACTGGCATTAACTGGCATGTTCCCTTTTCCTCTTTAGGTCCCAGGGACACTTCTGCATCCCCTGAATTACTCTTTGGGAACATGACCTTGGGCTCATGCCCTTAAACATCCATCTAGATAGGTCTAGCTTTTTTTTTCTTATGTGGCATGTTGCTCTGATGACTTGCTGAATGCCAGTCTTTCAAATGAAGACTTAAAATCTTCTACTCTGTGTCTGAGAAAATGAGGGGGAAAGTCCCATGATTCTGGAGTTCCCCACTTTAGTTAGTTGTTATCAACATAGCCTTCTCTGGCATTTTGTCCTGGCTAAGGAACAAGATCAACATATCTGTTTGTGTGCCTACCCCATCTCTTCTCTACTAAAACACTCTATCTTTCTGTCCTAGAACTTCCCTTTATTACGTACTGAGTTTTCTAGCTTCCTTTTCTAGTACAATTCTGAGTGGGATTGCAAACTCAAATGAATTCAGATCTCATTCATTCATAGTTGGCATTCGATTAGTAAATACTGTTTCTTTCTCTCTCTCTCTCTCTTTTTTTTTTTTTTTTACCTTGGTAAAACTCTTTTCATCCTTGACAAGGGCTTTTCAACAAAATCCCAGTTTGTTCTAAGTAATTTCTGGCCTCCCCAGTTAGGTCAGGCAGTTAGTTAGACATGTGTGGAGTGGAAGGCAGGTACAGTTCGGTTATTTTGGACTGGCTTGGGTAAGGCTGACCTGGACTAATGTGGGAAGGGGGTTAATTGATAATAGAGACCTTGCAGATGTTAGACCTTGCAGGTATGAGAACTTGTAGGTACAAGGCTTTGCAGGTGGGTTGTTCTGGGGACCTGGTTGTTTTGGGAGAACTGATTAATAACACTGAGGCTTTTTGATATAGATAGATAGATATTGTTAATTAACTGCAAATTGAGTCGATCAAGACCACAGTGAATTTCCAAGAAACAGCTGACACCCCTTAAAAGCTGTGTATAAAATCCAACATTCTGATGCCTGCGGTGGCTAGGATGTGGGCCGATTTGCTGTCTAAACCTTTAAAATAAACTTTTCCTTTCTTGCTAAAACTTTACTTGCTCTTACTCTGTCTAATTATTTTGGCAGCTACCTCCAGACGACACGGTGCTGCCTTAACATTTTGGTGAGCCAGCCAGAAGTTCTTGTTTAAACTTTGGCACTCTGCCTGCTTGCACCTGCTTGCTCTGCTCATTTATTTGTTGATTTGGTACCAGTAACCCCCTTTTTATTACTGGGAACCAAGAACCTGGGAAGGTGGGGACCTGACATTTGATCCTGGCCCTATACCCCTTCCAACAGAATGAAAGCTGTGGGTGAGGAGCAACACGGTGATAAGAAAATACACCTGAAACTATTTATAAAATATTCTTCTTTTGTGGTCCGTTCCCGGGTATGCTGAGTCACTGGGGATGCCAATGTTCTGTGGAAAACAGTTTGACACCATTCGTTTTCCTGCAGGTTGGGAGAGTTGGTTGTGAAACTAGTGAAGAAGGTTTGATGGTCCAGAGGGGAGCTGCTGGGTGGGGTCCCTGGGGCTGTACCCGACTCACACATTGCAAAGTTACTAAGTCAATTCAGGATCTTAAATAAGATCTTTTGCAAGGTCTTTTCTTTTTTCCTCACTGTATTCACATAGTACTCACCACCCCAGTGACTCAACTGCCTCAGCAGCCAGCAGCAGTGCTCAAAAGGAGCAGGACAGGAGAACACACTCCCCTCACTTCGTGACTTCCTCAGAGATGGTAATTTATTAGCAAGACTTTGGCTTGATTTCCCAGACTTAACGATCATAAAATGAGTAATTTCTTTTACAGCCCAGTTATTTTATATCAGCGGTTAGGCTGGTAATAGTAAAAGCTGTTGTTCAGCGGTCTGGGATGTACCATGCACTTTCTCTGAAAAGGACAAGGTCTGGATTTAATTCAGGTCTCTAATTGGTGTTTGTTTCTTAAGGGTAAGACATGTTGCTGTCTTCCTCCCAGCCCCTCTCCAGTCCCCAGCTGCCCTATTTCTCCTGGAAATGATTTCCTCATCTACTTAACATGGATTGTGAACTAAAATACAATCTTAAGGCTTCCCCCCACCAGCTGACTGAATGAACCCCCTCTAGACCAAGGGGATATCCTAAAACTCAGTTGCTGGCTGGGAGAAGAGGAGGTCAGACCTGCCTCATCATGCCTCCTCCCTTCTTGGAGCTATCTTTGTAATTCGTTAACAAGTCTAAGACTATGCAAAACAAACCTGCATATGTCCTCAACTTACAGAACAAATGTATGGACTAGTAGTTTGTCTTTGATTAACAGACTTCCTTATCTTAAATTTAAAAAATGCCAAGCCAGTAGTTTTTGACCTCTTTTATCTTACTGCACACTTGAACACTTAACTTATGTTGATCAAAAAAAAGAGAAAAGTAAAGGAAGAATATAGTTACTGGCTTTGAATTTCTTTTGAAAATAATCAAATTAATGATGTTTTCACGGCACACCTAAGATCCTCTCATGGCACACTGGTTGAAAATTACTGCTAGACAAAGCTTCATTTTTTTAACCAAATACAAATCAAAGAATCTTTAGCCCACCTATAACTTTTAAGTCCTCTCTCTTTCAGATGTCTCACCTTTTGGGGCCAAACCAATGTACACTTTCCTTGTATTGATTTACGACTTTATGTGTAATTCCTGTCTCCCTGAAATGTATAAAACTAAACTGTAGCCCAATCACTGTGAGTCCATTCATTCAAGGCTTCTTGGGCATAGCTCCAGAACATGGTCTTTAAATTTGCTTCAGAGTAACTTACTTAAATTATTTTCAAAAGTTTGGCTGCATTTTAATTGACAGAACAGTTGAGCTTAGTCACTCGTGAGCTCACCTGAAACCCTCCAGCTCTGTTAAGTCTGTCTCCAAATCCAATCCCTTGCATGCTTCAGGGCCTCAAGGAGGGACTGCTGATTCCAGAATGCTGTTCTCTCTCCCCGCACTCCATGGAATGATTGATTTGGCTGGAAGTAATGTACTGAGGCAACTTGACACTACATTAAAATGTATTTCCTTTCAAGTATAAACTAGCATTAAGTGGCTCATCTGTATGGCAGCTTCACCCCCAGGTCCTCAGAGACCCAGATTCTTCTAGCTCATCACTCTACCCTCTTCAAACTTGACCTGCATTGTTGGGGACCAGCCCCAAACTAGACCGTGAGTCTTCTCCCAGTGATTAGTGGAGACAAGAGGATGAGGAAAAATGAAGAAATCAAGACACAAAGAGAAAGTTTTTTTAGAGAGTTGCATTGGGGTGGCTGACTACCTTCAGGCATGAGGACTGGTGGAAAGCCCCTTGCTCTGGGCTAGCTCTGTTTTTTAAAATTATAAACATTAAATGAGGGGGGCTAAACTCTTATGTCATGGTTCTTGTTGGGCTTGCGTTTTCTAACCAAATGATTTATTTAACTACCTTAATTGCATTGATTTACTTCTTATTTTTATCACTCTAAGTTATTTTTATTTTATTTTTTTGAGACAGAGTCTCACTATGTCGCCCTCTGTAAAGTGCTGTAGTGTCACAGCTCACAGCAACCTCAAACTTGTGGGCTTAAGAGATTCTCTTGCCTCAGTCCCCCAAGTAGCTGGGACCACAGGCCCCAGCCACAATGCCTGGCTGCTTTTTTTGTTGTAGTTGTCATTGTTGTTTAGCTGGCCCAGGCTGGGTTCAAACCCACCAGCCTCAGGGTAGGCCGGCGTCCTATTCATTGAGCAACGGGCACCACCCTAAGTTATTTTTGATCCTACCACAAACAGAGCCTGGGACAGGAAGACAGTCCAGGTGCAGGACATGAAGGTCAACCCCAATTAGACCATGCACAGGAAATCCAAGATGAGCAATTAAGCCTGAGGGAAGCCTTGTGAGCAGTTGGGCACTGTGCCATACTGACAAATGGGAGTGGAGAGGCACTTTCACCTCACCTCCCTGAGAGATTTTTCTCTCCTATCAAGATCAAAGTGTTGTTTCTTTCTTTCATAAATCTTCCCAACCTCCTGTGCTCACTCCCTCCAAGAGAGTAGTCCTATCTTCTGGAGCCTGGCCTCTCAGTGCTCAGAGACCTTGGGGCTGAGTTGCCCTAGGGGAGAGGTGAAGCTCCAACAAGACAGTCTCCTCATCTTAAAGGGCCAGGCTGTCAGGATGTTGCACTTTGCAACAGATTTTGGATTTCTCAGTATTGATGCTGTAGTCTGAATATATACATGCTTTTCTCTGATCCTCTTCTCTTCTGTCTCTGTTCCCTTTATCCATCATCTACAATCGTTTTATTCATTCAACATCTAACTTACTTATAATAAACAATTGAGTATTGGTCTTAAGCTTATCAAATCATTATTTGTATCCATGCAAGCACATCAAGAAATGACTCTTAAGGGTAAGTACCCACACATCCACCTGCACTGCATTGTTTTTGATTTTCAGCTGTTTCTTCATTCCAGGCTTCAGTAAAAAGGGAAGGGAAAATAAGACGGTGGGAGTCCAGGCCAGATCTCAGTTGCACTCTCAAGAGAGGATTCCAGAAGCTGTCACTTGACTTTCCCCAACATCCATGGGAACGTGCCCATCCCAAGCTATAAGGAAGTCATGAGTCCAGGTGAAAATTCTCTTTTATGAAAGAGGGAAGAGTTGACCTTTTTTTCTTTTTTGGCAGGGGGGTAGGGGGAAGCATAGAGCAGCCTCTGCTCCAGCCAAGATATATGTTTTCTGGGATGGTTTGCAATCTACTCTAAAAGTAGCTCTAAAAATATTTTTGATAAAAGCAGCATCTCTGAGGTAGGTTTCTACCCTATCTGGTTTGAAAAGGAATTACTTATTAGAGTATGAGTTTTGTTTGTTCTTAAAGCAATATTAGCATGATTAAATTTATGTTATCTTTTGGTTATATTCTCTTCTAAGCTGCCTGTTTTATCATTTGTGATGTTATTCTGCTGCAAATGGCATGATTCTGTGTTTTGAAGAAAGAAAAGTTTTAAAACCAAACCTTTCGAGGCTTTCACAGAATAAGGGTAACAGCTCTCCAATGGAAAATGAACTCCTGAAATATTTAGGTCATAAATAATGCACTTGGACTACACCAGAGCCCAGAGCAAGGAATGGTGGCTTCAGGACCCTTGGGAGCCAGGACACAGGTATTTGGGCTGGTGACAATCTGTGAAGACACTCTTTTTGTTGTTGTTGTTGTTGGGGATTCATTGAGGGTACAAGAAACCATGTTACACTGGTTGCATTTGTTAGGAAAAGTCCCTCTTACATTCGTGTTTTGCCCCCAAAAGGTGTGGCACACACCAAGACCCCAAGACCCCACCCCCCTCACTCCTTCCCTCTCTCTGCTCTTCCTTTCCCCACCCCTCCTTCATTCTTCTTCTCTCTGCTCTCCCCTTCCTTCACCCCCACCATGTCAATAATTGTCATTAATTGTCCTCATATCAAACTTGAGTACATGGGATTCATGCTTCACTATTCTTGAGATGCTTTACTAAGAATAATGTGTTCCACTTCCATCCAGGTTAGTACAAAGGCTGTAAAGTCTCCATTTTTTTAAATGGCTGCATAGTATTCCATAGTGTACATATACCATAGCTTATTAATCCATTCCTGGATTGGTGAGCATTTAGGTTGTTTCCACATTTTGGCAATCGTAAATGGAGCTGCAATAAACAGTCTAGTGCAAGTGTCCTTATGATACAAGGATTTTTCCCTTCTGGGTAGATGCCTAGTAATGGGATTGCAGGATCAAATGGGAGGTGTAGCTTGAGTTCTTTGAGAGTTCTTCACACTTCCTTCCAAAAAGGTTGTATCAGTTTGCAGTCCCACCAGCAGTGTAAAAGTGTTCCCTTCTCTCCACATCCACGCCAACATCTGCAGTTTTGAGATTTTGTGATGTGGGCCATTCTCCCTGGAATTAGATGATATCTCAGGGTGGTTTTGATTTGCATTTCTCTAATAATTAGGGATGATGAACATGTTTTCATATGTTTGTTAGCCATTCGTCTGTCTTCTCTAGAGAATGTTCTATTCATGTCTCTTGCCCATTGATATATGGGATTGTTGGCTTTCTTCATGTGGATTAATTAGAGTTCTCTATAGATCCTGGATATCAAGCCTTTGTCTGAACACTTTTATTTTCTATGTAGAATTTTTTCTTGCAAATATTTCAAAGTAATATTTTTAGTAAGTACTCACATATCTTTATGTCTATTTAAAAAATAATTAGAGTAAGTTTAATAGAAAACCTTTGAACTCCTCAACTATTAAAACTCCACTAAATGTCTTTCCATTTTTGCATTTTAAGGTGATAGGCTATTTTTCTTTGAAATTCTACTCCTTTCTCTGAACAACCAATAGATTTTATCCGTTGGTCAAACGTGTCACTAATGCATGATTGACTGGGAGTGAAAGAGTGGACAGAGGAAGCAGCTCACACCGTCTAATAGAAATCTACCCAGATTGTGGTTTTGTAATGGAGGATCATTAACTAACGGGCATATGTACACAGGAGCAAAGTTTTAAAATCTTAGCTTACATTAAAAAAATAACAGAACATCTACATGGTGTTTACATTGAGAATGATTGCCTGAAATTTCTTTTCTAAGCTGAAAATGAGATAGCTCAACAGCAACAATTCTTTTCCAGGCATGCTTTGTATTCTACATTATATGTAGAATATAACCTTTCTTAAAATGTCAGAGGACTTTGAAGTTATTCTTATTTCAGATCACACTTTCAGCTTTATTTCAATATGTCAATGTGTGTGTGTATATTTTAAATATCATTTTCACAGGAATACAATATTTCCTTAGATTAACATTTTTAATGGTTATTTACATCATCTTAATCTCTAGTGTGAGTTTCTATTTTAAGATTTCATATTGCTATCTTTTCAAATCTTTAAATTGATAATTTAAAGTCATTAACCTGTGATGTGTTAAGCATCTTTGAGAGCCATGATGAATATTGAAAAATTCATATTGAATCAATTTTAAAACTAATCTTCTTAATCATAAGCACTCATTATCATATTGCAGACATATCTTCTTTTCTTTGCTGAATTATAATAATTATCTCTTATTCCCACTAAGACATTTTAAATGAAGAATTAAAACTTGGATTGAAGACAAACATATCTATCAGTTGACATGTCCATTGCTGGGGATGTCAATGTCTTTAGGAGATGTAAACAAGTCAAGCATAAATTTTACAATATCCTTGGGTATTATAGTAACTCAGGGGATACAGGGAATATCTTCCAATTAACCCTAATAGCTACATGATAATATTCCTGCTATAATCAAACCTTAATATCCTTAGCCTTCATAGGTTATTCTTGTTAAAAGGAGGCTGCATGTGATACCTCAATCTCCTTTTAGCAGACTGCAGTTATTTTCAAACATTCTAAGAAAGAAAACAAGTTAGAAATATTGTACATTTTTCAATGTGTAATTTTAAAAAAGAATACTTCTTTAAAGAAAAATACATCTATTTTCATATTCTTCAAAATAAGAACTGAGCCTAGTTGCGGTGGTTCACATCTGTAATTTCAGCACTCTGGGAGGCCGAGGTGGGCAGATTGCTTGAGCTCAGGAGTTTGAGACCAGCCTGTGCAAGAGCAAGAACCCTCTGGCCTTGTGGCAGTGCCTATAGTCCCAGCTACTCAGGAGGCTGAGGCAACAGAATCACTTGTGCTCAAGAGTTTGCACTTTTGTGAGCTATGCTGCCATGGCACTCAACCCCAGGGCAACTGAGTGAGACTCTGTCTCCAAATAATAATAATAATAATTAAAATTAAAAATAACAACTGAATATAAAATTCAGAAATTTGAAAAAGAGTATATAATATGTTATTACTAGTAAGTATACTGACTTCTTTGGAGGTGATTTTTAATTCAATTTAACTTACATATCATTCTTTAATAGCTTATGTGTTAAATGTATTACAATTTTTTTCAATTAGAGAAAGCTAATTAGTCTCTGTGTTTTTGAATTGAGACATGAGAACTAATATTGAAATAACTCATTTGAGGTTATCTTGGTAAATAGGAGGAAAAGGATTTAAGGGCAAATAGCTGTTTTAATTTTGATAGTAAACAGGTATTTTATTTTAAAATAATTGTATTGTGCAACCAAGCTAAAACATGACATAACATACTTATTTAAATATTTCTTTAAAAACACATAAATGGATTTTAACAGGAACAATAAATTTAAAATCGATGTGAACATTTACATTGAGTTACATACAAGGATAGTTATTAAACTAATATTAGATCTGGCAAACAGGAAGAATAGCAAATCTAGTTGATACTCTGAAATCATTCCTCTTGCTTTAACTTTTCAGAAAAAAATATGATCTCTATTTCTGCAGATCCTTGCTCATTTCCCTATCCAGGGGTAATCTTACTGCCTAACTTATTATGTAAGATATTGTAATTGGATCATTAAACTTATGTTCCCTAAATAAATAAATTGCATCCAGAACCTCATTTCAAATAACCAAGTTCCTATCAAGTTTACCTTACAACTACAATCAATAAGCAACAAATAGTTATGAAATAATATTATCAAACCTTCAAGGAAAGCTTAATTTATATAATTTATCTATATTCAATTAAGGTAAATTGGAAAATTATTTTAGAATTTTAATTTTTTGTTTTTACTTTGGATTAATATGGGAATACAAATGTTTGGGTTGAATTGTTTTCATTTGTAAGGTAAAGTCCAAGTTGGATTAGAATTTTATTGAAAAAAATACCGGAAATGTTGAAATGGGCTTTACTCTTTTTTCTGTTCTTTTTTATTTTTTTTTTTGTTTTGTTTTTTGTTCTTTTTGAAACAGAGTCTTGCTGTGCCACTTGAGCTAGAGCTTCATGTCGTAAGCCTACCTCACAGCAACCTCAAGGAGCTGAGACTACATCCTCGCCTGGCTTAGTTTTCTACTTTTGGTAAACAGGGTAGGGTCCCACTCTTCTCAGCCTGGTCTTTAACTCCTGACTTGAAGCAATTGTCCAACTTCAGCCTCCCAGAGTGCTGGTGTTAGGCACGGATAAGGAGGATGGGAAATAACAAAGTATCTATTTTCAAGGGCTACCCAAGGACTAGATGTTTGGTCTAAAATAGAGTGTCTCCAAGGACAACAAAAATGAGACAGAGAAACCGGAAAAAAGAAGGAATGATCAAGGCCCCCACAAAGGGTCTTTGGAGCGTGCACAGTTGAGGTGACAGTGTCCTTAAAAGACCTGCCCTCATTAACCTAGTAAAAATCACACCCACCAATGCAACAACATTTTACAAATGCCATGGCCATCCCTGGAAATTGCCTTATTAAGGAATTGAAAAGAATTCCAGAAATTCTCCTCCCTTTTCCAAGAAAAACTGTATATTCCACCCTTCATGTAACATAAAATTAGGGAATCAGCATAAAAGGAGAAATTGTTAATCTTAGGGTCTCTTCCACTCCCAGGGGCTGACCTCCCTCTGGAATGCACTGTGCTTGCATAAAACTTTGGCACTCTGCCTGCTTACACCCGCCTGCTCAGCGTGTAATTTACTAGGTAGGTTTAGTACCATTAACCACTCTTAGGTACAAAGATCCAAGAACCTGGTAACATGGGGAGCTGACATCCTCATGATACAGGACAGATGGCGCTCCAGCCAGCTCAGCAGAACTGAGCTGCAAGACCTGCCGCCTCCACCTTGGCTGTGTTGGTGCCCTGGCTACTGGCAGAGGAACCCGCAGGCTGCAAGATAGACAAGGGGGCGGGGCTCCGACCCCCACCAGAGGCTCCAAGAGCCAAACCGGGGGACAACTGCTGGGGAGACACCAGCGCCTTGGTGTCTCCTTCACTTTGCACTTATGACTGAATACGGAACCCAGTTTTCCTATGCCTAGGTCAATTTCATGTAAGTTTCCTAGGCCTCAATTCCATGAATGAACTGTGTCCATTAATTAATACATCCATTCCCCTAGCCCCTGCGGAAGGGACTGTGTCCATTCATTTCCTGGCCTCATACACAAAAATCCCGCGCACCTATATGTACCCCTAGACTAAGAGCCGGGAGGGAGAGAGGAGGAGAGACCAGGAGGAAAACAGAGAGCTTTTTTCTCCCCCGACTTGAGTTTTCTCTCCCTATCGGGAGGTTTAGTGTTTTTCTATTCTTTTCTATAAATAAATTCTGTCTTACCCCTGATCTCTGGTACCCATATTTATTCTTCAATTCACCGAGACCAAGAACCTGAAATTCCGGTATCACGCACACCTAACGCGGGTTACAGGCGCGAACCGTCACAACAGGCCTGGTGTGTGCTTTCTGTACACGTCTCCATGCTGGGATAGGCTATGCTGGTTTTCAAACGACCATCTGTCCAAAGATGATGAACCTGGGGTTGCAAATCTGAGCGACAGCCAGATTTTGGAATTTGGGAAGTGAGGTAGAGAGACTTAGTTGTTCGGCTGTGAAAAGCTGAGCGGGTCGTTGGATCATGGAGGCGAGGCTGCCCTCTATGGAGAGCCCTCTAGAGCACAGGACACAGGCGAGGGAGCAGAGTGTGAGGCTCCAGGGAGAAGGAAATCAAGCCGTGAGCAGAAACAGAGCATCCAGACAACGTGACTCCAGGCCGGGGAGGGGAGGCGAAAACCATCATTTCCCAGTTCGCATGAGGTCCCAGGGGGCTTAGATTCTTAAATTTTGAGAGATTCTCATTCGTTGTAAGAATAACCTACCCTTTCTGCTGTTAATATGCCTAATCTTTCTTTCTTTTTCAATACAGCAAACAACTTAGAAATACACACTTAGAAACGTGCACATGTGGCCAGGCACGTACACCTGAGCTGGCAGGTTCGAATCCAGCCCGGGCCCACCAAACAACAATGATGGCTGCAACCAAAAAAAAAAAAAAAAAGAAAAGAAAAGAAAAGAAAAGAAAAGTGCACATGTGAACGGATTTTTCAATAATGTGTTGTTTAATTCAAAGCAAGACCTGAACCGTGTGAAAATAAAACCGTCCCGAATTTGCTGTCCCGGGTTCTCTCGGCGCGGTGCTGGCCCCCCTGCACGTTAAAAGTCTTGGCTCGTTTGTAATTATTCAGAGTGGAACCCCTTTTAGTTTGGCAAGCAAGATAAAGCTTCCTGGGGAGCTTACTCTTGGAAGGTGCTGCATCTAGTATGCAAATATATCTATATCCATAAATACAATGTTACCAAATGGGGCCTCATCCTATTTTTTTTTTACCTGCCATCAGCAGACGCCTGACACGTGTGCCGACCTAGGTACCCACAAACTCCTCTCCGCTCACCGTCCTGTGAAGGTGAACACCGAAATACCATTAGGGAGAAAGTGCATACTTTAGCTTCTGTTCATACTCACAAGCACTTGAAAACATCTTCATTGGAAGCAAGTGTCCTAGTTTTGCATAAAATCCTAGCGATTTCAGTAAAACGTGTGCTATTTTACCTTATTCATGGTAGTTTTCACTGTTGGAGCTGTTCCGAAGCCCTCCCTTCAGGCGGCGCCGCCCTCTTTGTGGGCCTGGGAAGCTTCAGTCAATCTCTGATATGATAATGGCCATGCACCTAACCAGGCAGCAGACCTCGGATCGCGCGCGTACACACTGTTCAATTCAGGAGCATATTGCTTTCAATGTGACCATACGTCTAAGGAAATTACTCTAAGGCTATGTTTCCTGATTAGATTACCTCGAATTTTACACTGCTGTGCACAAAGTGTCTGGAGAACAATTGCGTGATTTGTCACTTCTATTTTGAAAGTATTAGGTGTCTTTGAAACATGTGAACCTACTCCCTGAAAAATGCCTTGCAGAGTATGGCCCAGGGCAATGATGTGCAGATATATAATTATTCTGCTGAAAAACAGTATGCAGCTTAGAGAAACTCAGATTTATTCTTTTGTCTCATTCTTACAGCCTCTGCTTTAGAGTGTGATTTAGTCAGTGAAAGAGTGCAATTCTAAACACTATTCCAAGCATCTGAAGTTCCCAAACAGGGAGAAATCAACTTCTGAGGCCCAAGGTGAAATTTTTAGTTAGGATGTCATATGAATTTTTAAGCAAGCATTTGCTAGAAACCGTACAAAGAATATTACAAATGTGGGCATTACAAAGACCAATGGGATTACTGAGGAATTTTAAGCAGGGGCCCACAAATATATACGCATTTTTAGGAAGATTTTTCTCTGTTTTATGGGAATCAGATTATGTCAACATTAGATTATATTAAACATTCTATAAACAAGATCACATAAACGTTTTAACACTGATTTGGCAAAGGTATGGATTTTTAAAATAATAATAATGTTTATGTTATATTTCTGGGTCCAGAGTTTATTTGATTTTTATTTTTCTTTCTTTTATTTGTTTAGAAGAAATACATCTTTGTTTTAAGTCAAAAGACATTCTAATGCCAGTATTTTTCAGGCAGGAACCAGAAGAATTTGTCTTATGATTTGAGAGAAGCCTATATAAATTCTAATCACCAAATTCTCAAGCCCTAGAATTTCTAAGGATGGGGCTGGGATATATTTGTTCATTTCAGCAAAGACCAAGCACCTCTTGACTTTGCCATAGCCAAGAAAGATGGATACCTATATACAATCAAAGACTCTTTGTTCTTTCAACCTAATACTTCAAATAAAAAGAACATCAATCAGTGACCCTCTAATATTAATATATGATATGAAAAAAATAGAGTTATCTCTCCTGTAATAACAAATAACATATATGCCTTTATGGCAGGAGGGGATTCTTTTTTACAGAAATTGTTATTTGTATATTGAAAATAAAGCAGGGCAAAGGGGTCGATTGTGACTGGGTAGTTTTAACACAAATTTGCTCATAGAGGGGACCACAATAGGGGAAGATTGATCCAGGGGGAAAAAAGTTAAAATAAAGTAGACTCATTAAGGATGAGTGTATACAAATTATTTATTTTGAACTGCTAAGAAATGATATAGTTTTTTGCCCATTCTATAGAAGACTCCAGATTTGCCCCGATATCTGAAAATAGCATGAGAATAATTGCTTTTCCATCTCAAAGTGGAAAATAAAACACACACATACACAGGCAAAACTGTTTTCGTTGCTTTCTTTATCCTGAGCAATAAAAGAGAAGTTCCAAAAAGAAAGTCCAAGTGAGGTATGCTTGCATTCTTAATGATATGCTCAACAGGTAATTAAAACATATTTTTAATTTCAAATATATGTATATATTTATAAATATTTTTTCTTTGTCCCTGAACATAAACAATGAGACATTTAGGCACAAATGATAGTCTTTTAAAAAATCCATTTATCTGATACTTCATCTATATTATTGTAGTATCCTAGCATTGTCATAACAAAGTGCCAAAGACCCAATGAGGATGAGGCTCCGTTTTAGAACATATTATTAATGGATATCAATATATTTCTGTTGTTTCTGGATTAAACAGCAGAAATTTATTTCCTTCTGTTGTAGAGGCTAGAAGTCCAAGGATAAAGATGAGCAGGGTTGATTTCTTCTTAATTCCTCTCTCTTTGGCTTAGGGCAATTATTTCTTGGTATTTTCACTTGGTCATGCCTCTCAGACTGTAAGCTCTAACCTCCTCTCCTTATAAGAATACCCATCATATCCTATGTGGGCCATACAGATAACCTCATTTGACCTTAAATGTCTCATTAAAGACCCTAACTCCAAGTACACTCAGATTATAAGAAACAGAGCAGTAGAACTTCAACATATAATTTGGTGTAGGGTAAAACAATTCAGTCTATAATATCATAGTATTTTTTCTGATAGGATATTTTCATCTGCAAGTTCATGTGTTTTTAGCTCTAGAAAATGTTGTCAAATTATAAATAAAGATCAAGTTCAATATGTTCATGTATATTTTAATGTTATTGTATAATTATTCTTATGTGGAATTCTTCCCTGCACATTGAAATCACATATATCTACATCTATATCTACCCACACACAAGATATGCTTATAAACTGTAATAGGAGATAAAAAGGTTAAGGAAAAAGATTCATATTTCTTGTGTGGAATTCTTCCCTGCTCATGGAAATCTAAACTATCAACAGGAATGAAAAATATAATGGTTTTGTGTCTTCCATATTATTTGTCCCATGATTATTGCTGGCTATGTTTGTATGCATACCTTTGTATACACATTTATATATATATATATATATATATATATGATGTGATGTGATGCCCACACACAAGATATGCTTATAAACTGTAATAGGAAATAAAAAGTTTAAGGAAAAAGATTCATATTTCATTAAAAGATGGCTAATTATTTCTCTGTTCCCAGTATTTGTGTATTTTTAATGTCTTTTTGTCGCTCAGTAATGTAGATGATACACAAATATATCATATTCAAATATAAAGAATTAAACTTTTGTATTGGTGAAAATAATTGTTTTCCATCATTCTAAGCAGAAGACAAATATGACTTATTTTTAATTGTTTTTTGTTTATGAGTTGATTTCCTCTACCTCTTCTGCTTAAAAATTTAAAAGAAATCATCCAGTAAGTCCTTATCACAGGCAGGAGACATCTGAATAGGACTATTCAAGACAGTGATCAACTTCAGTCACCTACATTAACAATTAATCCTTTAGTCACAGAAACCTGTGCAAAATTATCTTCTACTTTCCTCCTTTGAGAATCATTTTTGCCAGCTCTTGTATTTGTATTTTGCTTACACTGTGTTTTATAAAGGCCAAATTATAAGCTTTAAAATTTCATTATTGGTAAAAAAACATTATTTTCTAAAGTGTTTCTGAAGTGGTCTCAGTTATTTCACCAAAAACTTACATAATTGGTTCAGACATATCAAGGTGAATATCTGTAAACTAAAAGAGAAAAATAACTCATATAATAAAATTGAAGAAAGATGAGAAAAAGAAATCTCTTTGCATGGCAAGACATGAAGACAAAATCTTTTTGCTTGAAGGAAGATAAAATATGGGCTATTTTAACTCCAGGCATTGCCCCAGGCGCAATCTGACAAGGTGGGGAAAAGTTATGGCGGTCAGTGAGAGCAAGTTTCCAATTCTCCTTTCTCTTTCTACTTTATATTTCTTAAGCCTTAATCCATGGAGATATTTGAACCCTAGAGTGAATGAATCTCAGAAACTTAGAATGCTGATGAAGTTTGCTCTTATCAGGGGATAAATGCAGGGTCAGCAAGTTCATGCTGCAAATTTTCAAGAGAATAAAATCCAAATATTATGTCTTATTAAAAATCTATCATTCTTTAACCTTTAACTTTTGGTGTGAAACCACCTGGAATTTGATTTAATTGCAGAAGAATGCAAGACTACTTTTTTCTCATTCTTTTTTTTATTAAAAAGACTCTTCCAGGTTCAGGGGATATGAATGAAAAGCTGAGGAAGTTGTGGCTGGGGTGAGTTTGAAGCGAGGAGAGCTGTGTTCACCAGGGTCAAGTACTGGGCTTCCTTTGTACTGTACATACATCTGCTAACTGTACCCTCTCCCATTTCACCTTTTTGACAGTAGTAGGGAGGTGTTACGTTCACTAAGCACAGTCTAGGACTAACAATGTATTAAATCACATCACTTATCCTCAAATTGGCATTATATGACATTATCAAAATGAAATATTTACAAACAAATGTGGAATCTTATATATCAGAAGAGCTCAACAACTAAGGACTTGTGAATAGCTACTAATGTAGTTGTTCTGTTGTAGATGGAATTGTTCTGAAAACTTTATAGTAGTTCATTTGAAGTCTAGTCCTCCCCCAGCGAGATGACACTCAGGCTGTGTGATTAATTGGTTTGTTTGGCTTGTTGCAGACCTTCTCTCAGTCAGAAAAATGGATATGGTGACCTCCGTCCATGCCTTCCAGTCTTCAGTCCTAGAAAAACAAATATATTGCAAGCAGCCAAATCTATTACACACACACACAAATTTAGCATTGTAAATATATGCATTTTCTATAAATATTGTTTTCATGTTGCTTTATATGAAAAAAAATATTAGATGATGTGCAAACCTAATATTCTCTTGGTGTTTTATTCTGCTGGAATGCATGTTTTAGGTTCATACATACTACAATGTGAAATTATCAGTTATGTATTTTCAACATTAAAAAAATCATTTATTCTTTTTTATCTGATGGCGTATCTCCCTGCAGTTTTCCTCAGAGAACAATAAACGACTACATCCTTACCTGACGCTGATCGTAGTGTTTACACACAACAGATGCTGGCGTGGTTGTCGACTGGCACGTGAAAATTAAAATGCATCACCACATGTTAAAATGTTGCTGGGACGTGGTGCTAAAATAAAATCCAATATTTAACACACCATATGCTACATCTGAGTAAAATAGATGTGTGCTTAACGAAGGAAAATCATTTATTTTCTTATTTTTTTTCCTCATTAAAGGTATTACACATTTATTTTTAACAGAATTGCACTGCAAATTGATGGGAAGGGATGAGATCCAGAAGAAATTCCAACTAAATCCATCATATCTTCCCATCTTTTCCAATCTCAATTCATTTTTCTGAGTTTTCTCCTTATCATGTTTATCAATATTTATGTTAGCATTCTCCTGCAAAGATAAACAAAAGAATTTAGAAGGTAATAGATAATTTTGTTTTTTACCTGGGAACAATAGAAAATGAGACAAGGCCCAGATCTTTCCTTGTCCCTCTCCTCTCACTAAACTTGATCAAAGGTTAAAGGGATTTCTCATTTCTGTTCTTCAACATATTTGACAAATGTCTTGTAATTCCTATAGTCTGCTCTATCAAAACCTATGAAATTGAACTCCGAATAGTAATCAAGAGGCCTTATATTAAAAGGAGTTAAAGAATAATGATGACAGTAGTAAAAAATTAGAAATTAAAAAAAAAATAACACTTCTCAGCAGTATGAAGCCTGTCTTGAACCCTCATAGCAGGTGGGTGAATGTGTCCTGGTGCAATGATCATAAAAGACAGAGATCAGTTGAAGGAAATCTTTGTTCATCTTTTTGCTTGCCACTCCACTTTTTCTTTCTTTCTTTCCTTTTTTTTTTTTTTTTTGGCCATCTTCTATTTATTTTCTTAAACCTCCTCTCTAGATTGAAAGTGCTTTAAAAATAGGGTCTATAACTAATTCATTTTTGTGTTTTCCTCAGCACAAAATACAGAATTTTGGTGTAAAGAGTACTAAAGATGTATTGAATGAAAGAATAAGTAGTACATAAATGAGTGGTCTGTAGGGAAATAACTTAAGTTCAGAATATATTGAGTCAAAAGAAATGCCAGATTCTGAGAAACCCTTGCCAGTTTCCTAAAGAAAATGATACTAACCAAACATCTTTGATGATGTGGAACATTGATGCCACAATTTTGGAAACTTAAGCAACTAAATGTTTCCATTTTGAGTCCCTAAATACATCAGCTTAATAGCTTTGACCCTCTTTTTCTTACTCGGAAAGTAAGAATAATTTCAGTAGTATCCACCTTCTGAATACATTAAAAAATCAGATAAGATGGGTGGCGCCTGTGGCTCAAAGGAGTAGGGCACTGGCCCCATATGCCAGAAGCAGAGGGTTCAAATCCAGCCCTGGCCACTTTTTTTTTTTTTTTTTTTTGAGACAGTCTCACTATGTTACCCTTGATAGAGTGCTTGATGTCACAGCTCACAGTAACCTCCAACTCTTGGGCTTAAGTGATTCTCTTGCTTCATCCTCCCCAAGTAGCTGGGATTATAGGCGCCACAACGCTCAGCTATTTTTTTGTTGTTGTTGCAGATGTAATTGTTGTTTAGCTGGCCTGGGCTGGGTTTGAACACACCACCCTTGGTGTATGTGACTGGCACTCTAACCACTGTGCTATGGGCACCGAGGCATTGCCACTCCACTTTTGTTGGTCTGTCCTTTAAGTAGAGATGTTAACAAATTTAAAACGGCTGAGACCGCTGTTTGTCTCTCCCTCGAGTTCCTCCAAATTCCAAGTGTTCAGAATTATCACGTAGAGAAACAGGCTCCCTACACCGGTTTGTCCCTAAGATATTGAGGTGGAATCCTATCCAGAGGAATCCATTTCCCTGTGGGATTTTGATTTGTCAAGTGCTGTTTGCTTTTACAGTTATTTGATGCTTGCAGATTGATTTTTTTTTGTTTTTGTAATTCGCCTAATTTTTTTAATTTCCCCAAATTTTCTTGGTAGGATTGTTATCTTGGATAGAGATATTTCATCATATTTGAAGTAAAATCCAGCAAAAAAATTAACATTTGGGATATATAATAAAAATCTTATGATATATCAAGAACAGAATTGAAAATACCAATATACAGATGATAAGGGTTGCCCCCCAGGGGACTATAAATACAAATATAAAGAAGAAATAAATTTAAGAGATAGTGCAATTTTTTTTTGATTTCTGAAACACATGGACAGAGTATTTTTTTCTTATTAATTCCTACTTGTGAAACTACAAAATTATTCTCTCCTTCAAAGTACATAGACCAGAACACAAACAGTATATCAGATTGCTAATGCTATTTTGACAAATAACCACAGATTTGGTGGCTTAAAACACTACAGGTGCATTCTCTTCCAGTTCTGCGGTGCAGGGTTACAAAAACAGTTTTAACACCTATGTCTAACAGCTAACACCTATGTCTCAGCAAGGTTGTTTCCTTATGAAGAATTCTAGGGAAAAATTCCTTCCTTGCTTCTTCCAGTTTCAGGGGCTGCATTTCTAGTGGCTGTGTCATGACAAGTATTGCTTTTGTGGTCACATCATCTTCTTCTTATAAAGGCTGTTGCAATTATATCAGGCCTCCCCAGATCTTGTATAATAGTGGGTCTGAACCTTCCTAATGCCTCCTAATGCCGCGACCCTTTAATACTGTTCCTCATGTTGTGGTGACCCCCAACCATAAAATTATTTTCATTGCTACTTCATGCCTGTCATTTTGCTACAGTTACGAATCATAATGTAAATATCTGATATTCAGGATGTATTTTCATTGTCACAAAGGGGTTGCAACCCACAGATTGAGCACCGCTGTTGTATAACTATATTAGTACTGTAAAATCCTTAATTTAATCACACATGAAAAGTACTTTTTGCCATACAAGGAAACATATTTACTGATGTCAAGAATCAGGCCATGGAGGGTGAGTGCAGCACCAATCAGCCTATAATATGCATTCTCTCCCACATATGTAGGAGATGAAAAAGTTGAGCCTACAAAGGAAATAGAGTAGAATTTTGGTTAGTAGAGGCTGTGCAGTGTAGGGAGGAAAAAGGGACTAGGAGAGGTCGGTTATAAAAATGTAGCCAGATAAGAGAATAACCTTTAGTGTTCAATGGGTCTGTACGGGGACTATAGTTAACTGTAATTTATCATATATTTTCAAATAGCTAAAAAGGGAGTTTCCAAATATTTCCAACACAAATGCAGTGGATGAAAAAAATTAATAATTCTATGGCTGAGTAGTATTCCATTGTGAATGTATACCACATTTTCTGTATCTGTTCTTTTGTTGATGGACACTTAGGTTGATTCCATTTCTTGGCCATTGTGAATAGCAATACAGTGAACATGAAGGGTCAGATGTTTCTTTGGTACATGGATTTACATTTGCACCAGCAGTGTAGAAAAATCCCTTTCTCCCATCTTCAAAAGCATTTGTATTTATTTGTTTTGAAACTGTCTCACTCTCTTACCCTGGGTAGTGTGCCGTGATGTCATAGTTCACAGCAACCTCAAACTCCTGAGCTCAAGTGATCCTCTTGCCTCAGCCCCCCCAGCAGCTGGGACTAAGGCACTTACCATGAGCCAGGCTAATTTTTGTATTTTCAGTAGAGACAGGGTCTCACTCTTGCCCACGCTAGTCTTGACTCCTCACCGTAAGCAATCCACTTGCCTCAGACCCCCAGAGGACTAGGATGACAGATGTGAGCCACCACACCCAGCCAACATTTGTATTTTGATGACACACTTTCTAACTGGGATGATTATGGGTTTATTTTGTTTACTTACTTTTTATAGAGACCAGATCTTATTCTGTCACCAAGGCTGGAGTGTCATGGCCCGCACATAGCTCACTGTAACCTCCAATTCCAGGACTCAAGTGATTCTCTTACTTGACCCTCTAAGTAGCTAGGGCTACAAGCATGGGACACTGATCCTGGCTTATTATGGTTTTTAGGGGCAGTTCCCACATAATTATTTTTGTTAACTATGTTTTCCCTATACCGGTTGGTCATATCTATGTCTTCTTTTAAGAAATGTTTGTTCAGATCCTTTGGCCATTTTTTAATTCAGAATATTTGTTGTTATGCTATTGAGTTGCTTGAATTCCTGTATAATATAAACATTAGCCTCATGTCAGAGTAACAGCATGCAAGTGTTTTCTCCCATTCTACCCTTGTCTTTTCATTCTGTTGGTTTTCTTCCTTTGTTGCCTAGGAACCTTTAGTTTAATATAGTTTCTTTGTCCTCGTTAGCATTTGTTCTTGTGCTTTTGAGGTTCTAACCCCAAATTCCTTACCCGACCAACATCCTCAAGTGTTCCCTCTTTCCTTTCTTCTTTCAGCTTTTCAGTGCAAGGTCTCACAGTTCGGTCTTTGATCCATTTAGATGGATTTTTGTATAAGGGGAGATACTGGGGTTTCGGCTAACTGTTCTACATATGGATATTCAGTTTCCACAGCACAATTTATTGAACAGGCTACTGTTTTCCCAGTGTAAGTTTGTGGTACCTTTGTCAAAAATCAGTTGTTTGTAAATACGTGGATTTATTTCTGGGTTTTCTTCTCTGTTCCTTCGATCTGTGAGTCTGTTTTTATACCCAGATCCTGGTGGCTTATAACGCATTTTTTTAAATTAATTCATTTATTGATGGCTATTATGGCTTCTATATTTTGAGTATTGTGAATTAAAACACATAGAATTAATTATCGTCCTAACAAGGACCACAAGAGTAAATAGACATCAAAAGGAAAAAAAAAAGAATAGAAATTAGAAAAGGGAAAATACCTAAGAAAATGTTATATGTACTCTAGTACATAAAATTTTTATATCAAAAACACTTTTTATATCCAAAAAAGGAAAACATTTTTATTTCAGAAAACAGAAAAACACTTATTATGTGTAATAGCCATAGTTAATTTTTTTTTTTTTTTTATGTTTTGTGAATCACATATAAAAAAATTGTTTCATAATCTTTGGCTGCACAAACTTTTAAAATATAAACATTAAACAATTCTGAACTCTTTAGGCAGACCCAGGGCTCAATTTGGCTCTTAGGCAGGAGTTTGCTGACCCGTGTACCAGAGAGTCAAGTTAGGCATCACATCTGTGAGACACAACTCTTGGGTTCCCCTCACTGACAAGTGCTCAAAGGCACAGACACGTAATCAAGCATAACACCACCCATCAGTTCGATGTCTGCTGCTCTCTCAAAAAAAGTTGAAGAAGCATATATTGAAATACTGTGTACCAGACCCGATATTGACTTAGATTAGATTTTCGAGATTTGGAAAAAGGCTTCAGACTGACAGCTAATAATTTCATGTCACTTGAAAGGGGGAAAAATCAGAATGATAAGAGTCTTCTCAGTAGTTACACGTATAGCATACTCTGAATTTTAAGATAATCAAGAAAGAAAGCAGGAGTGAGATTTCAGCTAGCTATATAAATTTCAAGTTTAAAGGATACAGAAAAATAGTTGATGAGACTCAGGAAATATTTTTCCCTTTGTATCCTCCAAGAACAGCTACTAGGGAGCAAGATTTAGTTCATCATAAAGTGAACCAAAAAGATGTGTCATAATGTCCATGATTTGAAAAGTAAAAATACCCAGTATTTTATCTGCAGAAATATTTCAAATATAAGTTAAAATGAAAAATAAGAGATCTAGTATACAAATTTTTGCCTTGACAGTAGAGAAATAATACAATTAATAAAAATATTGGATAAGAAGGCAAATATTACATAAGCATATTTGAAATAAGAAAGTTTCAAACTAAGGTAATGCTAGAGAAGGGAAAGGAAAGGGTGAAACAGTAATTCCAGCATTGTTCTGCCTGGTGATTAAGAGTTCGCATTTAAAGAGAAAGAAACTGTGTTCTTTTTCTAAATAAGTATAAAAGTAAACATTAGAAAAATTTTCATTAAAAACTATACATTGTTAAAAGAGGGACTTTACTTATCAAATGCAATCATTGCAACCTGGTTCGTTGAACCCTCAATGAATCCCCCCAAATAAATAAATAAATAGCACAGTAATATCCTAGTTAAAAAAAAAGTTATACATTGTATTTATATCAAAAACTTATTCACACTGACGTGGTAATATTTGCCACTGTTGAAATATTTATCTTGTCCTTTATTCTTAGTAGGAATCTGTGGAAATGTTAATACAACATTGAAAATTACAGAAATTAGACCAAATATCTTAGTTATAGCAATATCTGTACATAGGCTTTTGGCACATATTTAGATTAAAACAAATAATTTGCCTTAAAAAGAATAAATGAAAACTATCAAAAAGAAGCAGAGAGCTCTAGGATTAAATTGATTTAGAAAGGAAAAACAAAAAAAGGAAGGATAAACTTCACCAGTCAGATATACATACCAAAAAGTCAAATTACCACCAAATAACATTAAATGTAATAGAGAACAACTTCATAATGAATGCTAAATTTTACTCACAATAATGATGTAAGATCCCTGGATATAATATACAGCGTCTCAATATATGTGTACCAAACATCAAAGTGGCTATGTTTATAAAGTTGAGTATAAAGAATGCCAAAAGGCACCAAGACACTTAGAGATTCTGGAGAATAGGGAGCTTTAGAAAACCTCTCTCATCTTTAGATGATTTGGACCAAAACATAACAAAACAAAGCCATAGTAAGCCTGATTACTAAACACATAATGGCAAGAAATATGATAGCTTTTATAGAGATGTGTATCAAATTTTGTATCTCCAAAGTAAAGAATGCACATTATTTTTATAAGAATACATTACAACTGTGAAAAGTGACCGTATAATCAGCCATAATGAAAGCGTTACAAAAAAAATCTCAAAATAAACATTAATTACATCCACATTCTTTATTCTTAAAAAAAAAGGAAAGTCAGTATCAAACTACAAGAACAAAAAGGCAAGAGAATCATAAGATCTATCTTCTGGGAAGTAAAAATAATAGTATTATTAATAAATGTGAAACACTTGAGTAACGGAATAATGCATAACAAACTCATAGAATTCCTAGAAAATAATTTTAATACAACACAAGAAATCATAATCTGTTGGATATCGCTGAAGATATATTTTGAGAAAATTTATTGCATTAAATTCTTCTTTCAAAACTTTAAGGAAGTTGAAGATTTAAGTTAAAAAGAGAAAAAAAAAAGCAAAGCAACTTTCACCACCATCATTATCATCACTCTAACTATCATGGCTATGATTATTATCATCATCATCTTCATAGCTACTTTTCCATCAGTAATTGTTAGAATTTATACAAGATAAAATGAGACAATTTCTGTAATGTAATTTTTTTAAATTAGAATGTACTTTAAATGCATACAATATTATATTTTTATTTCTCAAAGTTTTCTTTTTCTCAGATTTTCTTCACTTATTCCCCTCATTGTTTATCTTTTCCACTTTACGCAAAGCTAAGGTCCATGAATGTAAAACAACTTGGGTCTTGTCCAACAGGTCTGTAATATTCTCAGCATCACATGGATGCAAGCTGAGCGAGTGTTAATATTTCCATTGTTGAAACTTTTGTATTATCATGTAGCCTTGAATAAGAAATCAAGAATGGCATAGACAGGCAACCCTCAGGATCGTATATATATTTGTATATATTACCATAAATATAATGATAATTTAGTAGTTTTGTAATGAAATACGTTTTCATTCTAGGTATGTTACTGCATAATTCTAGGTTTGCCATGAAAAGAAGTTCTATGTAGCATTAATACAGCAATTCGATTCAGCGTATTCGCTGCTGTTCTCTCTTCCTTATACCACTACAGAGGATGAGTAAATGAGGGTGCTTAGTAGAGAGCTTAAACAAATAACACATTCAGAAATTGTATTTGCCTTTGCCTCATCCAACGGCCACTGCTGACCCTTAGATCTTTTCTATAACTAATGACATTTCCCTCTGGCTTCTGCTGACCCTTAGATCTTTTCTATTACTAAAGACTTTTCCCCTGGCGTCTCCATTAGTACACTCATTAATGCTGTTCTCCAGTCGTGTGCCATGGGAATACCAGCAATCATCACTTTCCTGGTTGATGTGCCCTGGAGGTATGTGCTGTCTAGCCAAATTACTCATAAAATGAATGGGAGAACAGCATATCTTAAATGTGTTTTGAGAATACTAACCTAAATTATCCAATAAAATCACCACTAGTCATAAGTGGCTATTTAAAATTAAATTACATTAAAACACTAGTGATGTTTCAGGTACTCAATAGCCACTCGTGACTAAGCACTATCCTTTTGTGTTTTGAACAGAACAGATGTGAAACATTTAAATTACTGCAGAAATGTCCAGGGGACAAACGTCTCTAAATTCCTAATAGTTTCTTTAGAAAAAAGGTAATATAATCACATATATTTGGAAAATTCTGTCATTTTACTATCTTATGGGGGACTTTTTAAAGTTTTTTTAAAGCTTTCTGTGTTTTGAACAGAACATATGTGAAATGCTGTCATTTTACTATCTTATGGGGGACTTGTAATGATTTTTTTTTTTTTTTTTGCAGTTTTTGGCCAGGGGCTGGGTTTGAACCCAACACCTCCGGCATATGGGGCCAGCACCCTACTCACTGAGCCATAGGCGCTGCCCTCTAATGTAATGATTTTTAACTATTTTTCAAACTGATGGAATTAGATATTTATTTTTAATTACTACCCGAATTCAGGCAAAAATTAATGTTTCTTGAAACCCACTTTGTGGAAATTATTATAGAGGATTTTAAAAAAGAGATTTATGTCACTGAGCAATAGTAAAGGAAATTGCCTTGAATTTCATGTTTGATAAGCTCCATGCAGTAGAGATTTAGCTTGTAAACATAAATCTTACAATTTGAAAAAAAAATCCCAACATATGCTCTGTAACACATAAGAAGACTAAAGGAAACTGTGCTTAGTTAAAAGCTACTTTAAAAATGCAAAGCTGTTTTATTTGTTTTTCTTGGGGAAATTATAACTTTCACAATTTATTTTGCATATATAACTGAAGGCTCATTGTTTATTAAAGTTACTGAAGTTAATTAGCATGCAATAGTATCAACTTATTACTAAAAGTTCAGATTCAGTACTCAAAAAATTTCATAGGCAAAGGAATGTGAGTGTGCATAAACAAATGCATGAAATACCTATAATGTGGGTGAATAGCATTTTTTATCAATGCATTATTATTTTATCAAGAGCTGGTTGGGGTTTTGCTCTTTTTTCTTAATATTTACATTTTATTAACCTATTTGTAGGGTTGCTCTATGTTCTTACATTTGTTGATTATTTGCTCATAGAACATTGCTGATAATTTTGCAATGATGATCATTAATGTGTTCCACCTTTCTTCTTCAATACAGGTACAATCAAGTTCGTGGGCCTTCTTAATGTGGTCACCACTAAAAAACAAGAGCTTTAAATACTGACCTAGGGTTAGGTAACTAATGAAAGATGAAGTTGGGATTCAGGCAATAGATATTGTAAAATATAGTCTATGCTTAGCTTATATATCTGTCTCAAAATTGGACTTTAAACACTAAGATTGCATCCTTGTAAATGAAATTTTTGTAGTAAAAGAAAAGACATAATGATATTTGGAAAAACACGTGCAAGTAAAAGACCAAAGAGTGCGATGAGAAGTCTCTATGCTGACAGAGAGATGAGTCAACCGCTTCTTGATAAGGTTAGCATTTCAGGAGACAGAGCGAGACAGTCTGTGCGTGCACACTGAATATGTAAAAACCAGCCCTTTTGTAGATAAACAAAGCCTGTCAGAAATCAGACAAGAGTAAATCCTAGCTGAAATTTTGCCCTTTCTGACTAACACAGGAACATTGTGAAAAGACAACAGGTTGAAAATGTAAAAATAAATAAGAAACGTAAAGAATATTTTACCCTTTTGCACAGAATAAAAAGTTATCTCGATAAAAAACCTTGTGGGCAACATCCATGGTATAAAATTAAGGTAAATTGAATGTATGAAGTAGAATGTGAACCACTATGACTATAGACACAGGCATATGATAGAAAAATCCCGAGTGACAAAAGACGTGAAATGAGGCATTTCTCAATTTCTATTATGAGATCGGTATTGCTTGTGAAACTCCTTCAAGGTGCTTTATGCAAAGAGGTATTGCCATCTCCTTTTATTTATCTGATTTATTATTTATTTTGTTACATTTTAAAATAGCATTGCTTTTGTTATATGAAACTTAGGCATGTGCATTGCTAAAATTAGGACAAATACAAATGAGTAGAGAAAAAAATTTCCGTATCATATTTTTAAATGTGTCCCAAAACAGAAATCCTTCACATATTGTCTCAATTTTTTTCTTTGTTCTTCAGAATGGTAAGGTGATTGAGAATATTTTGTTATTTTACAAATTCTTTAACTTTATCAACCATACATTAATTTGTGCATTTATTATATCCTGTGTGTACATGTATGCATGCATATATTGTCATACTTTTTGCACTGACATTTCTTGCCTACCATTTTTGACTTTGTCTTGCTAAATAAAGCAATATATTACATTAGTTTACCTGACTGTTGAAGTAATCCTGTGCAAGATTATCTTTATTTATTTTAGAATTACAACTAAATTCATAATATGAACTACGCACCTTACACTATTATTTACTTTTAGTCTTCATCAACTCAATTCCAAGACCAAGTCAAACCTCATGTTATTAAAGACACTGACCTTTTTATATATTGACAACTATTTCTGAATTAAAGAGAATCCATTGAAGGTTTTCAAAAATTGACTTAAAATTCTTAAACAAATGCAGCTATAATCAACTTTTAAAACTCTGAGCTCAACAATTTTGACAGTAGAGACACAGGCTGCATTTATAGTGAATGTTTCAATAAAAAGTACTCAGAGAGTCATTTTAGAATATCTCTCTTTGAAGCTCAGATTATAATTTTTGATTGTTATACATATTGGTTATTTACTGATTTTTTTTTGACTTGGTTAACTTTGACTGGGCTATTTATTAAACGAAACATATTTAGAACTGCTAAGTTATCATTTCTATAGTGAGTTCAAGTTTTGGGCAATTTTACAAATCTAATGATTTCACTTTTTCTTCTCATGATCTTGAGTAGAGTGTTGGCAGCATTCACCTTCAGACATGGCTACCTGTGATCCCTACTTCCTGCTATTCATGTCCTGTGCTCCCTTTCATGAGGTCCATGTGGCAAAGAATAGAGTCCAGCCTCTGTCCAACAACCTGGAGAAATTGAATGCTGTCAGCAACCACATGAGTAAGTGTGGAAGTAGTTCCACCTTTAATTGAGTCTGAAAATGACTTTAGTCCCAGCTGATAACCTTGATTGCTGTCTTGTGAGACATGATGAACCAGAGGTCACAACTAAGCTTCCAGGGGCTTCCTGATCAACAAAATGTGTAAGGTAATAAATGCTTATTGCTTTAAGTGACTATATTTTAGGATAATCTGTTACACTGCAATAAATAACTAATTCAGTGTTAGTCATGAAGAATGTGAAGGAACATCCCAAACTAAAGGATAAGATGATGACCATATACCTAAACTAACCAGCAATGACTGTGCTTGCCTCCTTCAGAAGACACAAAAGAAAACACGCCTAAATCTACTGCTCTGCTATCATTACCAATTCTGGAATGGATGATAAAATTGTGTTGAAGCCTAAAGGAAATCCTTTTTATTTACCTATCTTAGTGTTGAAAATAAGAAAATACTCGAACTAACAGTTCACAGTTTCCTCTGTATATGTTTAAACCTCAGTTCCTCTGGCTTCTGAACAAGTTTACCCCATGTTTTCAAAGGTAAAATCTCTTTTGTGTAGATGCATTTGCTTTTAGCACCTGAAAAGGAAAAGCATAAGATTAAGATAAAAATAATGAGGGAGCTAGGTGTATGGCTTATGTCAGTAACCTAGCACTCTGGGAGTCTGAGACAAGATTTTTTGAGGCCAGGAGTTTGAGACCAGCCTGGGAAAACCAGCAAGAGACCATCTCTACAAAAGTAGACAAATAAGCTGGGTATGGTGGCTTGTGCCTATAGGCCCAGATACTTGGGAGGCTAAAGAAAGAAGATCAAATGAGATAAGGAATTTGAGGTTTCAGGGAGCAATGATGATGCCACTGCACTGTAATCTGTGCAGCAGAGTGAGAAACTAAAATAGAAATAATAATGGGTGCAACACTTTTCATTTAATTGATATGTAACACCTGATCTTAAAGTAAAAAGGTCATATTTCTTAATATAGCTTTCATATTGACTATAATAACTATATAGAAAATTGATAGAGTAAAAGAGAAAACTTATAAAATAAGACTTTGTAGCTGTGGATTTATATTTACTATTACTGTTGATTATTGTAATCTATTAGTAAGCTAAATAGTTTTAAAACTGCTAAGTTATCATTTATGTGGTGAATTCAAAACTACACAAGGGTCAAGCAAAAATTTTGTAAATGATATGAGCAGCTTTCTAAAGCGTGAAATTTATTATCAGTTTCTGAAAGGTGCTTGAAGTAGTAGAGTTTATCCTTTCCCAAGAAGGAATGTAAAGGAATATAAAGAAAAATGTATGGAAGTATTAGATAGAGAGATCTTGAGAGAGTGATTAAAGAGTCATTGTAAGGATTTTCTCTAGGTTTTAAGTGTGGGAAATAGAGGCAGAGAATAATTAACAAAATAAATAGAGAACAGAAAGGCAATGAATTTGTGGTGTAAAAATTATGGGAATTAGTAAGAGGTAGAGGGCTATTGTCAGAAATTTCAAGTTGTAATCAATTAAGGGGTAGAGCTGCTCAGTGTATGTTAAGGTTGAACAAGATTAAAAGTGGAGGTGACAATCATTGAGTTGGAGGAACCAGAGGGCAGTGTGACATCTCTTCCCTGAGAAATCCACATCCTTGCGTATCACACGGGTTACAACTCTAACCAAGTTAGGAACATGAACTGATAGTAGCAGAATGTGGGGAGACGTATACCTGGATGTTATGAACCCCAAATGTAATATTTTTCTAAACATGGATACGTCATGATTGAGAAAGAGTAATTTTGAGCAAGAGTAATTCTGACCAACTACCATCTGAAGCATTCTTATAGGAGACACTTCCCACAGCAAGAAATTTTTACTTTAAAAAATGTAAAAGGGATCGTCACTTGGTAGGGAGAGGTACTTCCAAGGTAATTTAAGAGGCAAGAAAAAAATATTCTAAATCATACTATATTTATATGAACTATAATTAGTTGAATTGTTCCAAGGCTTATTGTGCAATTCATGAATTCTCGGACTCTATTCCATTTCCTTTTATTTCTGATCCTTGAATTTTTCTAATTTGCCTGCTTATCATAATTGTTCCAGAAGGTGACCCAGGGAGAAGAAAAGAAAAAATAAATCTAAATGAAAACATGAAAATAAAAGAAAAAAGGTGAAAAAAGAAAAAACTATTCTAGAATGAAGTAAAAGGTAAGGTGTAACGAATTTACATAAAACAGTTTTTCCTAAAGGAAAACATAGGGAAAGAATAGACAGGTAGAAAGAAGCAATTTTGCTGAATCATAAATCTAAACATAGGGCCATGTAATTTGTCTTTGAATGAATGTAAGGAATTACTGAATGGAACAGTATGGTGGATGCAAACTTTGAATGAAACTAGGGTGAAAATATACTTTCAAAATTCACAATGAAAATCAATGGTCTGCAAATTTGTATAACATTCTTTGTTGCTGTATAGTCTTTATTTTGGAATTGTAATTTCAAATCAAAACAGAATGCTGGGGTTTAGAGTATAAAAAGTCTCAGTAGACTATTGGTCTTCTTTAAAAAATGAGAAAAGCCAATTAAGTCATGAAGGTAAAGGGTTTTTTACTTATCAGAGAGCTGAGGATGTAAAGAAACCTAAACAAACTAAATGCCAGAAAGGGGCTAGACATTTTGTGGGGGAGAAGATACCCTCAGTTGCTTTAAACACTTAAGGCAGACACCTGCTATTCCGGGAGGTATGGAGAAACCAGTCACTATGCTAACCAACTTTTAATTGTCACTGGTCTTGCTCAATGGCTAAAATTGCACGCAGTCTCATTCACAGCCACACGTGGCCTTCACCAGCTCCCTATTTCCCAGGGATCTTCACCAGGAGCAGGTGGCAATAGCAGAGTCTACTGATTGCAAGCTTTCCATCAGCAAAGGCTGACTGAAGGCAAGGACAGAGAAAACATTGAGAGTCCCTGTAGCTCCTGCGTTTGCTAATGAAGCAAGATAGCAGTCTTTCAAAATAGGAGGGCTGAGAAAATCCTTCCCAGACACCATGGTCACCTCCAAAGCCTACCTTTAAAAGAGCAGAGCAAGAATTGAGCTTTTATCTTTAACTGGAAAGCTACTTAACCATATAGTCTTTTGTTTTCAGACATAATGAATGTTTTAACTACACTGATAGCCTGGATTTTTACATTTAATGCATTTATTGCACTGCTGCGAAGAAAATGTCTACTATCATCATTATTTCTTTTCTTTTTTCTTTTTCCTATGTAGACTAATATAGTGTATAGATATAAATATAGTGTATAGTGTATTTATATAAATATAGTGATTTTGTTGTGAAAATTTTATGTGTAATACAAAAGAATCCATTGTTGATTCTCTATCCTATACAATTAGACAGATAGTTTGACCTGATTAATTGCATAATTCAAATATTCTATATATTTTTTAATATGGTTTATTGATTTTTTTCCTCCCGCGTTATTCCTATACTTCTACAAACCTAATTCTTTCCTATGCAGATCTTTGCCCATCTTACCATCACTGTCATTGAAATTCCTACATACTTTCTCTTTGGATTTACTCATAAATCAATGTTCCACATTGCCTTCAAGAATTCTGATGGTTCAAATGATGCCCCTATTTTCTTTCAAACTTTTGTTCCTTCTATCAATTGGTTAAATACTTTTCTGTGTGCCTTGAGTTCCAGTCTTCAAAAGTGGAAAAATGTTGGATCAATTTATGATTATTATGTTCTTAAACAGACCAGAAACATAAATAGATGAATAAAGATGTTGTGGTTAATAGTATATTACAGAATAAGGGAAAGGGGGGAAACAGAGAAAGATAAGAAGATTGAAAACTATAGAAATTTCAGTGAAGTATTTTCATTCTCTTGGTAATACTATAACATATGGTCTCTATGAAGTGGAAACATAAAGCCAAAAGCATGGAGTCCAATTTTTTACCAGTTGGGGTAAAAAATTATGTGCATTACATCAGAAAAAAAAATTGTCCATTGGGGCGGTACCTGTGGCTCAAGGAGTAGGGCACTGACCCCATATACCTAGGTGACAGGTTCAAGCCTGGCCCTTGCCAAAAATGCAAAAAAAGAAAGAGAGAGAGAGAGAGAGACCAAGAACCTAAAAATCAGAAAGATTAACGTTCATGTTAGAGGCAGTAACAACTACCACACACCCCATTGTTTTCTCATAGCACATTAATCCTAGCTGATCCTGACATTGCTCTGAGAGCAGCTGTTTTTACTCGGTGGGCTTCACCATAAATCTGGGATCAGTCTGTGAGTTAAGTATCCTTCTCTAAATCACTTGCCCTAATTTTCTTCATTGTGGCCATATAAAGGGAATTAGTAAGTTAAAAACCACATCTACTTCTGTTGCTTCAGTGGGAGTTCATGTAGATTTACACCCATTAAAAAATAGGCAGAGAGAAGGATTCATGTGAGCATTGTAATAATGCATGAAGCATTATTAATTTATTTGTCTTGGAAATGTCTATGGGTATGAACTTGTCCTAATATTTGAGGGAAAAAATTAATATGAGAATAAAAGAGTAAAAGCATTTGCCTCCAATCCTATCCTCTTTAGCAGAAATATTATCAGTAAGCCCCTCTCACTGTAACCATACAGTCTAGCTTCATTTTCTGCTACTCTTCTCTGTATGCTTTATAGAAATGTAGTAGACATTTGGTTTGACAGAGCGTGTTGTACCTTCACATCATTGATGTGAAGATTAAATATAGCAGAATAAACCTGCCAATTAGACTTCAGAATTGATAACAATCTATCATTTTCAAATTATAATATAGTCCTCATGACTTCCAATTTTCAATAAAAATATCCACATAACCAATAAATTACAAGGAAAACTTCCTTAGACGTTAACAGGAGCCTCATGTTTATCTGTTCACATCTCTGAGCCTTCTTTACTATCTTACATAGTTTATTGTTGTGGTTGTTTACCTGCTTTATAGTTTTTTTATTTTTTTTCTTATTTATTTGTGCGAAATTCATGGTGGCCCATCACTATGTTTGATTAATTTTTTTTTTGCTATATGCTTATATTGCTTATGATTATGCTACAATTGTTTTACTTATTTAAGTATTGGGTTGTATCCAATTTCTGGAACTTTTCAATGATGATGCTCTATATATTTATTCTAGGATATACACCTGGGAATAGAATGACTAGATTATAATATATGCATGTATACACACATCTAACCTTAGCAAAATGTGTCCACCTGTTCTTCAAAATTTTTGTCCAATTTGCATACCATCCAGCAGTGTGTAAGAATTCCCAGAGATTCACATCCTATCCAGTGCTGATATTGGAAAACTTTAATTTTAGCCAACGAGTCTGTACATGTCAAGCTACATGTCTGTCTGTACATGTGTGTGGGTCTTTAGGTCTTTTCCTGGGCTTACTATGCTATTCTATTAGTCATGTTATGAATTCCTGAAATAATATCACGTTTATTATTTGTAAGTCTTAATACATGAAAATGTAATGTTCTCTCCCATGTTCTTTTCAGTAGCATTTTAACTATGGTTGGGGACCTTGCATTTCATTGAAAATTTAGAAAAGAAAAACTATATGTTTTTATTTTGAAATAAGATGTTTATATGTGCGTAATGCACACCTAATAGTCCTATACATACATAGTAGCTAACATTTTGTTAATTCTGAAATTTTACATTTAGTTGTTCTGATTGCTTTTATGTACACAATCTTATAACTTGTTATTATTAGTAATTTTTGTTTCTTCTTTTATAATACTGAATTTATTATTTTCTCAGTGAGATTTGGGCCTTATCTATTGTATTGTCTGTTTTCTTTGCTAAGCAAAGACGTCACATGTACTATATCTACTTATAATTGATTGGGAAGGTAAAAGAATATTTGGCTGAATAGTTGGCTCCAACCCATGAACTAAGTAACATGGAATAAAGATAAAGTTTTGGTTGCTATCCTGGATGTTGTTGACACTCTTTTCCATTATATTCAAAGGAGGATTGATATTTTCATGTTGGATCAGGACCCTGGTTCGAGCCTGAGGAAATTTTCAATCAGAGAAAAATATTAGAGATCTTTAATTCACCTAATAGGCTATACTAAGAACTATTCTGCTTGTATAAAACAGTCTTGGCTTCCTAGACACGTGCAGCAGGTTGCATTCAACAAATAGAAATAGTAAAAGTAAGGAAGGTCTCACTATGTACTAAAGCTACTAAGAGTTTGCACAGAGCAATGGACTCAGCAATTTTATTAAGTGGTCAACTCAGGAAATCAAACTCCAGCCTAATAATATGCTTTGTTTTGTTTTCCTCACTGATGGCTCCAGCTAGAACTGGAAGGATATTTCACTTTATCGTTACACATTCAAGGATGGAACTAAAAACTAGGGGAGAAAATGACTTCCTAACATGAACAGGACTGTTGCAGCACATATAGCCCATGGCTAGGAGGAGTGAGAGTTATAAGAAATAACTGTATAGCGCAATAATGGAACACCTGGGTGGAAAGGGCATGGAGAGGGATTTTGCTCTCCTAACAAGCATGAGAGCTTGGGAGATGAGAGCAGTGGGGAATTGGCAGTCTCTACACCTGCGGTGTTGAGAGACACGAGATCAGTCTTATATTAGGCTGGAGGAGAAGGCAGTTGGGAGCATGCGCATTCTATCACGGACCCGCTTACTCTGACTCTGTCTCCTCTCCTGCCTGCAGAACGCCAGCACGGTGTCTCTCTGCGGAAGATTACTAAACTCTGCTAAAGACTAAGATCTATCTTACTAAGAAGACTGCTTTACTCTCTCTAAGACTCATTCTCTCTCTAGCCAAAGTAGATAGCCCTAGGGCACCTAAGAGACCAGAGCAAGGTAACTTAGCGGTCCGCGTCAGGAACCTAGTTAAGCTGGGCCCTGACAAGTGGTGTCAGAAGTGAACTGTGATACAGGACTTCATACAATGATGCAAGTCTGGAGGTATGTTTTGCTGAAGGAAATGTGTGACAAAGGCACACATCTATAATGAAATGATTTATGGGAAAAGGATAACCACATAACAAAAATTAAGAGAAATTAAAAAATGATTACTGAGTTCTTCATAATAGGGTCTGGAGAAATATCTTATATCTACGCATATATTAGAATGAGCATTGAGTGAGAGGGTGTTTGTTTCCCATGTCAATGCTCATAAGAAGTGTTTACCACAGAGAAGACTCGATAATCTGAGGAACTGTTTAGTATTTTTTTCAACAATTACCATGAAACCTGATCAATAAGTTTACATGGGAGCTGGGATGTAGTAATCTCTGTATTAAATAGCATAGATTTGCTTTGTGGAATCTAATCGGATCTTTCCTATTGCTGGGAAACAGACTCACAGGTGCACAGATCACTGTTATTACCTGGTACAGTAACACTTCCCTTGAGAGTACGTTTGACCCTCTGCTTTTCTAAACAGGCAACTCTTCGCTTGAATAGAAATTGTGCTGCATATAGATGTATCTCCCTTGTCCACAATACTTCTATAAACTCTACCACTTATGGATTTGCTGAATGTCTCATTCACTTTTATGATGTTACGCATATTATTTGGGAATAAGCAATTCATTTAAAAATATCAACAGCAACGTTAACATTGATTACGGAATGACTGTGTCCACAGCCAGAGCAAACAGTTTTACCACAGTTTGCTCAGCCAGAATAAACTGTTTTCATGTAAATTTGAAGTGACCTTGTGAAGATTTAGCAATGCCATCACCACAAGGTGTAAGTCTATTGTCTTACAGTCACATTCAAGCATCTGTTTGTTTGTTCTGAAATATGAAATTATGCTGGACTAGAACTTGTTCTCCTTGTGCAATATTTGGTGCAAGTTTTCCCATGGCCAGACACACAGTGTTCAGTTGTTCAAGATTTCTAAGTGGCATTTTCTGATAAACAATAAAGTATTGTTTTCCATTACTAGAAGTTTGTGTTCTCCTGATGTGGAAGTGTAATTCATCCAGAGAATGTGATACTGGTTCCATGAAATCACTGCCATTTTGGATCCCTACATCATTGAACCAGAAATGTTACTGCACTTTGTGAGATGCTTAATTCTGATTAGGACCAAATCATGTACACATATTATTTAGGGAAATGGAATTAACTGTGTGTCTCTATGTGTATGCAGAGTCAGTTTCACATTAAATCATATGATCAGTAATCTAGAAATGATTTCAGCAGGGGTGTCCAACCTTTCGGTTGCTCTGGGCTACATTGGGCAAAATATTAGATACACAAATATTAACAAAGGCAGATGAGCAAAAACAGAGGTCAGTGCTTAAATTTAGGATACCCACAACCACAGATGAATGAAAACAGTTGTTAATTATGTAGCAACAGTTGTTAATTATGTAGCCGTCTGTTTGGAGCATCATTTCAAAGGGTCTAGCAGGTCTCATATTTGCAACCACTAATGTAGAAAATTTACATAGCTAAGTAATAAAACTTCTTTTTTGACATGTTTAATTATAAAATTGAAAGAAAAGTGGGCAACATAAATGTAGGGGGATATTTGACATCGTGTTTGAGAAACAATTGCATCATTATCCGGTTTGATGAGAGTAATTGCAATTCCCTGTGAGTCCTTAAGGTGCTCATCAGATATTTTGGTTCTAATTTTAATATTTTTTAACATTTCTGATAATATGGGGGTACATACAATTAGGCCATTAAACAAAGATGGAGATTTTGTATTATAATTTTACTCTTAACGTACTTCGTTTTGGAAAATTGTTGCTTGCAAATGTCTGTGCTGCCCAAAAGCATTGACATGAATAAGGTGTGATTGTGAAGGGAGGGATATTTGTCTCTGGGAAGACAGGACCGATAAAAGTCCTGCAAAGAGATATGATTAAGTTTTCTGTAAGTTGACTGCTATATTGTAGTTCTGTGCATTCCGTTTGAAAATTGGCAAGTGACGTTTACACCTACTGAAAATGGAGTCACAGATGCACCAAAATATTGACTATTTTCCCAGAAATCTTCAAATCTGTTTTGAAATTCTTGCATCAAATCAAAAAGCAAAGCTCCTTATTTTTCACAGTTCGCAGGACTGTGTTTAGCCAATGTTTCAAAATCCATGAAGTTGTTTGCCTTAATTTGAGCTTGCCATAATTTCAGTTTCATTTGGAATGCTGTATGGTTTGAAATACTGCATTGGTGAGTTGAAGACACATGTTTCACATATTGAAATGAGTACTTAAATCCACTACAAATGCTAAATCTGGAAGCCACTTAGTTTTCATCGTCAAATCCTGGCACAAATTTGGTTTTTGATACCATACATGACCTGATACATGATGCAAATCAGAAAATCTTTTCAACATTTGGCTCAAACTTAGCCATCTGACTTCAAAAATAAGTGATGTCACCATAGTCTTCTCAGTACTTTTAAGGAATTCCTTTTCATTATGCAAATTGACGGGAAAATAGAAAGTGAAGTTTGACCCTTCTACACGTCAGCTACTGATGCAGGGTGTGGCAAAGGGCCAATTGTAATGCATAGCAGGCAAAGAGTAAGGCGCAGCTGAGTTGCAGACATACCATTAATAATAAAAAAATGCTTACCAGAATTATAAATAATATAGATACCTAACATTAAAAGGGCAGCTTGAGAATATTACTGATAATCACTGCCTCACCAAGTTATCACAAGCACATGTGAGGTCTGATGGTGTCAATTCAATTGTGTGCACTTGAAAATAGCACACTGGCGCCATACACTGCAATAAAAATAAAGTTGTTCATGCATACAAATGGCAAGAGCATCCATATTGTTATTTATATGACATTGTGACGTGACGTTGTAGTCTACGAAGTTCACTCTCAAGAACTAGATAATCAACTTCCACCAAAAAAAAAAAAATCACAAAAAAATGCTCATGTTTTCAATAAGTTTACAATTTTGTGTTGGGGCATGTTTATAGCCATCCTGGGCCACCATTAGGCCCACAGGCCACAAGTTGGTCACCCCTGATTTAAAATAAATGTATAGGTATGCGTATATCTTATGTACAAACACTGTGCCATTTTATTTTCGAGACTTGAGTGCTCATGGATTTTGGTATCCATGCTCAGGAGGTCCTGGATCCAATCACGTTTGTATTATAGGTTGTGGAGGCAAACTTTTCCCACAATCAGCTCTCTGCAAGATGGGAAGTTAAAATGCTAGAGGTATAATTTAATATGAGTACAAAAGCCTGAGAACTGTGGAGAAAATGGTGAAGTTCAGTTTGAATCCAAAAGCCTGACAACCAGAAATGTCATTGTGGAAGGGCAGAAGACAATAGGGTTTCCTAGCTCAAGCACAGAGAGAAAGTTCACCCTTTCTCTTTTTGTTCTTTTCTGATGCCTGCCTGCAAAGTAAGATCATATCTTCTATGTGTAGTCTATCAGTTTAAATGTAAATCCCTTACAGGATCACTCTCACATACATAATTAGAAATAATAGTTTAGCAGTTAGCTGGAGATTCCTCAAGCCAGTTAAGTTGACACAAAAATTAACCATCATAAGTAGATAGAAAGGGACTGTTTTATTTGAATGCATGGGATCCCCAGGTGAATTATTCCTTTCCTATATAATCTATAATAATAGAAAAATTGAAAACACTACTGGGTCAGAGAAGTGGATAATGAAATTTCAGATGCTGAATTCTTGTCTGAGGGAAATGCCAGCAAGGAATGTAGAATATGTATGTAGAATAGGAATGTTATGAATCTGAACTACAGAATTGTGAACTAAAATGACTGTAGTAACTAAATATATTCTCCCTTTCTTTGAAATGCATCTACATCTATAATTGCATTTACCTATGACTTTCCCCTAATGTGGTAGCTATGAATATTTTTTTCTATGCCATATTATAGGGATATAGACTTTATTCTTCCTTTTTCCTAATACTTTATATATGGTGTCTTTCTTAGAGTTGAGTTTTAACAGTTTTTTGTTTGTTTCAGAAAATCAAGGTAGAATTTTCCCCAAGCAAGCAGAGAATGGATATAATTTTGAGATGAATGCCATGATTGATAGTGCCCTGGGCATCCCTTATGGCATCATCAAAGAGGCAGACATTCCTTATGTATAGAAAGAAAGCTATAAACAGAATTTGAGTAGCCAATGTGATAGTGTGACAGATAAATGGACTGACACTAACAACCATTTTTTACCTTGAACTTTTAAGTTTGGAAAGTTAAATACTACACTTTTTAGACATCTATAATAGTTCTGAATGCAAATTAGGTATTATATTTTAACATGAAGCAGAATGAGTGCTGGCAGAAACTGAATTTCATTGCCTAATGGCTAATTACCAGCCCCATGCTCTAAGAAAGTGATGGCTTTTTTTTTTTTTTTTTAGAAAAAAAAAAACAAACTTTGTTGCCCTGGGTAGAGCACTGTGACATCACAGCTCACAGCAACCTCCAGCTCTTGGGCGATTCTCTTGTCTCAGCCTCCCAAGTATCTGGGACTACAGGTGCCCGCCACAACGCCTAGCTATTTTTTTGTTGCAGTTTCGCCGAGGCCGGGTTTGAACCCGCCACACTCAGTATATGGGGCCAGCACCCTACTCACTGAGTCACAGGCGCCGCCCTGAAAGTGATGGCTCTTAAAGCACTGTTGTAAGAGGCAGAAACTGTCCTAAACTCTGGGTAACAGAAGTGTCCTGGTTCTTTGACTCTAGCTCTAGTAGTATGTAATTAAAGACAAAATTGAGCAGTAGCTGTATGAAATTAACTTCACTAGTCCATCTAAGAATTGTACATTCATCTAGATCTTTCTGCCCTGCACAGAATACAAATTGATTTTTTTATATTATCATGGTTCCTTGTCATAGAAAACACACATATATGTTCAAAACTTCTGTAGAAATTATATGAGAGGTTTTAACAATAGCCCTGCATTTTTAAACATACTTTTAAAAATTTTTACTGTTATGCAAGAAAAGTTAGTTTATGATGTAGTTAGAAAGAACAATGACATTCACCTCTATGCAAGAGAGGTAACAGGACAGGAATATGGTAACAAGACAAGATTTATTGTCCTGTCCAAAACAATTAAAATTCTCTTCAAAATATGTGAAATAATAGTCCTTAAAACATTGGACCCCTAACAATGAAGGACAAATATTGATGAGAAATAAGAATGCAAATACTATTGTTTCTCTAATTTACTGTCTAAAGATGTTTATAGGCTGTGGCTTGGGGCTCAGGCAGCAGGAACCCAGTGGAGCCAAAAGTCTTCCTTATTTGAGGAAACAGACAGAAATCTGAGCAGGCCATGGTGACCTAGATTGATCCTCGGGAGAACCTTAGGCATCTTCAGAAAGCCTTTCAAGTTTTCAGTTGAGTATTGATTAGTGCGTAAGTGGGCGGGAATTACACAAGGGTATGGAATGACTTATATAGATGATTAGAGAAAATAATCTGTGGAACCTACAAAAGCCAGAAATATTATTGATTACATGTATCATCAGCCATGGTGGAGAGCTTAGTAATTCATTAAGCAAAAGATACAATACTTGGAAAGTCTTGCCTTCGGTAATAGAATGTTTTTCTTTAAATAAGGCATCCTATAGCACTTTTTTCTAATTTCAGATTAAGAAGGAGACTGTGCAGCATACCCATGCATTATACTCACTGTGTGGAAATTCATTTGCTTACTCACCCCTATTTGAATGCCATTGAGTTCTTTCTTTCATATGAACACGTAGGTGTTAGTGTCCTAGTTACAATTTAGTACTGGACACTTGTAGTGTTTGCTTTTCCATTCTTGTCATATTTCTCATAGGACAATGGTCTTACCTACCCAAATTGATTCAAAAAATACAAAATCTCCATCTTTTTATGTCTGAATAATATTCCATGATATGCAAATACCACAATTTATTGATCAGTTCATATACTGAAGGGCTTGTTTCATGTCTTCGTGATTGTGAATTGTGCTGCTATAAATATTTGAGTGCAAGTGTCTATCATAAAACGACTTTTTTATATATTGGTAAATAAGTAATGGGATTGCAGCATTGCACATTAAGTCTACGTTTCATTCTTTGAGGACTCTCCATATCAATTTTATAGAAGTTGTACTTGTTTGCAGCCACACTAACAGTGTATGAGTGTTTCTCTCTTCCTTACCAGCATTTGTTTGAGATCTTCTGATATGGGCTATTCTTACTGGGGTTAAGTGATAGAACAATGTTTTGTTTTTGTTTGTTTGTTTTGCATTTCCTGATGATAAGGAATGAATTGAGCATTTTTTCATGTGTTAGTTGGCCATTAGTCTATTACCACAAAAACAGGTTTTGTTCATGTCTCTTGCTCAGCTTTTAATAGTGTTGTCTGAGCTTGTTGATTTGTTTGAATTCTTTGTAGATTCTTGTTATTAGCCCATTCTATAGATGCTTTCTTTGGTTTGTTGATTATGTCCTTAGCTGTGTGGGAACATTTTTACTTGATTGAGTTCCTTTTTTTTTTTAATTTTTGTTTTTGCTGTGATTGCCTTTGAGATAATCTTGAGGCATTGTCATACCAGACTTCAGTCTGTTTTACAAGTCTATAGTGATCAAAACAATATGATATTGGCATACACATAGAGATGTAGATGTGTAGAACAGAACAAAGAATTTAGAGATGATACTGGCCTCATGTTGCTTTCTAATCTTTGAAAAGGAAAGCAAAGAATGCACTGGTGAAAAGAATTCCTAATCAATAAATGATTCTGGGAGAATTAGTTAGCCACATTTAAAAGGCTGACACCGGACCCACACCTCTCACCACTCACAAAAATCAACTCATGATGGATAAAAGATTTAACTGTAAGACATGAAACTAGAAAAATACTGGAAGAAAATATGGAAAAAATTATGATGTCTAGTGAGAAGGAAAAATTAACCTGAGATTAAAAGTTCTTCTTCACTGCCTAGCACAGTATTAAAACCAGCTGGAAAAGGAACAAACCAATTTTAAGACCAAAGAATATCCTAGAACAAAACTTCAGCATTTCTATAGGAATAAAATTGTATCTATAATCTAATAAGTAAAAATGCACTGTGTCTGGTATGTAATCATAATGTGCAATTAGGAATAAGAGGGTAAAAATTTACAGTGCAGAGCATATTAACAAGGAATAGGTAATGTTTACTTTCTTAATCGAAGCTATTTCATGAATATGTACATATATTAAAACAAAATTGTACTCTTTCAGTACATAATGTTGACTACATATATACATAAATATATACATACATAAATATATAATTAAACTTTAATTTAATAAGTATATATACATAAATATATAATTAAACTTTACTCCTTATGATAAAAAATTTAATAAACAAACTATGTATTTATCACTTGTCCACAGAGAAAAGTAAAATTATGTAGCTATATATGCCAGTATGCCTGAAAATGTTACAATAGCTGTGATAAAAGCAGAAGTGGGCTGGAAGCTTGGATACAGGAGTACTCAAGATTTCTAGCCAACCAAGCTGTTGCCATGTACTGTAAGCCTTCTTATTACCATAGTAAAGAGAAAATAATGTGCAAATAAGATATTTTTTTTCAAATTTCATTGGCTAAAACAGCCAACTCTTTTGCTGGAGGTAACTGCAATTGGAAGAGAAGATGAATGATATGAAGATCATTCATAAATACTAGAGTTCATTAGAAACTTAATTAACTCTCCAGTTGCTTATAAAATGAACTCAGGTCCTTTGCAGGGGAAATAACTCAACAGTTCACATAGTTACAGCATTACAAACAAAGCTCAACATTTTCTGAAGATACATTGCAATCCCCGTACCATGTTGGAATTTAAAATATTTTTATGGAATATCCAATGTAACATTTTTAATCTGGAGATTACTGAATTTTAAATAAAATGTTATTTATCTGCTGATACATCTCATATATTGGAAGTATAGAACAGCATAACTCTGGACATGTCCATCCTTGGTTTGTATAATAGTGTAATCCTATTCTTTTATTAGTGTGGTGCAACATGTAAAATTAAGACTCAATATCCTGATTTGTCATGATAACAGAAATAAATATGATCTCAAACTAGTTACAACTTCATTTTCCCACTCAACCCTTTTTTTCTAGTTTTTATTTTATTTTTTCTTTATTAAATCATAACTGTACATTAATGCAATTATGGGGTACAATGTGCTGATTTGATATACCATGTGGAATGCTTACATTGAACTGATTAACATAACTATCTCCTGACTTATTTGTTGTGGTAAGACAATTATATTCTATTCTTAATAGTTTTGAAATGCATCATTGCATTATGCACATTAGTTGAGGTCCCCCCAAATACTTTCCCTCCTCCCAGCCTCCGTTTTCTCCTCCTGTCTTACTCCTCTTCCCACTTTCTTTTTGGACTATAGTTATGTTTTACCATTCCTATAAATGTGTAGGTGAGAATATACTGATTTCATAGTAGCATTGAGTACATTGGATACTTTTTTCCCCATTCTTGAGATACTTTATTAATTAATTAAGAATAATGTGTTCCAACTCCATCTAGGTAAACATAAAAGATGTGAAGTCTGCATCTTTTATGGCTGTATAGTATTCCATGGCATACATGTACCACAATGTGTTAATCCATTCAGGAGCTGATGGGCATTTGGGCTGCTTCCATGACTTGGCAATTATGAATTGGGCTGCAATAAACATTCTGGTGCAAATGTCTTTATTGTTAAATGACTTTTGATCATCTGGGTAGAGAAATTGAAGGATCAAACGGTAGATCCACTTTTAGTTCCTCAAGTATTCTCCAAACTTCTTTCCTAAAAGGATGTATTAGCTTGCATTCCTACCAGCAGTGTAGAAGTGTTCCCTTCCCTCCATATCCACAGACATCTGTAGTTTTTTTATTTTGTGATGTGGGCTAATCTCACTGGAGTTAGATGATATCTCAAAGTGGTTTTGATTTGCATTTCTCTGATGATTACAGGTGATGAGCATTTTTTCATGTATTTGTAGGCCATGTGCCTGTCTTCTTCAGATAAGTTTCTGTTCAAGTGTCTTGCCCACATAGAAATGGGGTTATTTGTCCTTTCAACTCTTATTAATCAAATCTCAGGGCCATGCAACCCTCCAGCTATTGCACCTGTTTCTTATAATAAGCTTCACTTCCCAGATGACCCACACAATTACTCAAGCAAGGTTATCACATCCTCCTGTGAAAATCAGGGACAACCTCACCCTTTTGCTGCTACAAAGCCTCTTCTCACAAGCCTTGCTCATTTTTTTTTTTTGAGTAAAAAAGAAGTTTATGTATTTATAAATGCCAAATAAACACCAGAGGCTACTCAACGCGCCCTCCCGACAGGACTGTCTCCCCTATCCCTAGGCTTCTAGGGTCTGAGACATCTTGGCCCAGCCTTAGCCCAAGAGCAGCTGCCCATCTGGGCTACCAGGGAACTGAGTAGGGATAACCAGTCCAGCCAAGATTCAGTCCCCCTGTGTGCGGGGTGGGGGTGGGGGGCGAAGAGCTACAAGCCTGTGTCCCTGTATAGGACCCTAGAAGAGAAGACTTAGCGGGAGAAGGTGGTCATGTAGAGTGAGACTCGCTGCCACGGCTCCTTGGTCTGTTTGCTGCCCTTGGGGTTCTGCAGGATGTCCTTGAACTGCTTCCTGCCCCTGGGTGTCAGGCAGAGGGCGCTGCGGGCACTGCGGATGGCATTCACAAAGTCGTCATAGAGGGCAGGAGTCGGTGAATCAAGCGATGATGGACGTTCTGCATGTGTGCCAGCTGGCAGGGCTGCCCCAGGCGGTGGAAGGTCGGGGCACGTAGGTGGCTGTGGCCATGAGCAGCGGCCAGGCGCTGCAGAGTCTCCATGACGATCTCCTGCAGCTGCAGCGCAAACAGGCTCAGCACCCCCTTGTTTGCCCCCACACAGAACTGGCGCAAGTAGTTCACTCCCAGCTTTGCTGCCCCAGCAACCATTTGACATCGTCAGTGTCGGGGGAGCGGGAGAAGTTCCTGGGCGGGATCACTGTGTGCCCGACGACCCCGCATCTCCAGTGCCAGCATTCCAACACCCGGGAGCGTGCAGGGGTGCAGGCTGTGTGGATTGACAGGTTGAGTGTGTCGGGGGGTGCAAAACCCCCGCTCAACAGAGGGCTGGGCCGTGTGGGCAGGGCAGGCCGCGAGGCTCCCTGGATGGCTGGTAATGTGGATGCTGGATGGACACTGCTCCAGGCCACACTGGGGGGCAGTGGGAGCCCTGGCTCTGTGTGATGGGGATGTGCTGTGATGGGTGCCACGGAAGGGAGGGGAGAGACACAGCAGTGGGAGCCAGTGAAGGAGGAGTCACCGAGGAGGGACACCGAGTCCCCAGGAAGGCAGGATGCACACCCCGTGGGTAGCAGAACTGGGCACCGGCCTGTGAGGCGTGGGGCGCCTCTGCTCCTGACCGCAGACCTCCGTCCGAGTGCTGCCCCCAGCACGGGGACCTCCTCTGTGTGTGGAGTTTGCGCCCGACTAACAAACTGTCCCGGTCCCCAGCTGTTCAGTGCCAGGTGCCATGTATCTGGCTATTCCCATAATCCTAAACCTGAGTCAACAGTTTAAAGAGGAGACGATTGAAGCAATCAGTTCCTGATGATGCGACTTTGGAAGGACTTTTTGATAATTTTCCTCTAAGATTGCCCCAGGCCTGTTCTCCACATTCCTGTGAGGAGTCATATACTTTCCATGGAACTGTGGCCCCTTGTGAAATAGGGCTCAGGTGTTCACTGGGTTTGTGAACTGGATCCTTCCTAGTCATCAATGACTTCAGTTAGATATTGGTTTCTGAGCTCATCCTTAAAAAAAAAAAAAAAAAAACAGCCTCAGTAAAAGCTCACCAACACTATCAAAATTTTCTTTCCTTCCCTGGCTTCGTTCCCCAAAGTTATACCTTAATTAGTTGTCTAGTATTTCTTCCAACTGACTACAGGCAGCAATGTTATCAATTGTTGAACAGTGGTTTCTGAGTTGTATCATCATATACCAATTAAATAAGTTACACAAATTAATACCTTTTTATTGTGTTGTTAATCTATCTATTGCTACTTGTAGAATTTCTCTGTGAGGACTACCTCCAGTAGAATATAATTTATAAGTTTTCTCTCATGATACAAAGGGAAAGTGTTACAAAGAAAAAGTGCTATTTCTTTCTTTTTTTTCTTAGAAGTAGTAAGTATGAATATTGAATTATAGAGTCGGGAAGTAGATGTTCTCAGTTTTCTGTAACAAAATATAATAGATTGGGTGGTTTAAAAATCACACAAATTCTGGTTCTGGAGGCTGGAAGTTCAGGATCAAGGCACCAGCACAGTTAAGTTCTGGTAGGAGAGCCCTCTTCCAGGTTGCAATACAGCAATAAGGGCTATAAGACAGAAATCAGGGCGGCACCTGTGGCTCAAAGGAGTAAGGCGCCCGTCCCATGTGCCGGAGGTGGTGGGTTCAAACCTAGCCCCGGCCAAAAAACTTCAACAACAAAAAAATTTTTGATGTGCTTTGCTACTGTGATTTGACATTGTTTTTGGACAGAGCTAATATGTTAATGTGATTTTGTAAAAAGAATTTTTAAAAGATATAGGCATGGACTCAGAATAATGTGTATTATTTATATAGATCTTTTAAAATGTTATAAGAATATTCATTAAGTTGCAAGAAAATGCACTTTTCCCACAGGATTGTGCAAGTGTATATAATTGTTTATAATCCTACTTAAATGAATGTGGTATAAAGTCAAATATCCCAATCTAAATTATTGTTTTATTGAAGCAGAGCTCCACATTAAATGTTGTCAGATCAAAGTGATATAACCTTAAAGACTAATGTTAGTCTTTATTCATCAGATCAAAGGAAGGATGATTTTAGATTCTGATAGAGAAACTTTTTCCATCCCCTTAGGAGATCATATGGCAGGTTTTAGTTTAGAAAGAAGGAGAAAATTAGTACTGATTAATGTCAGTCTGGGATTGGTAGGAGATTAGCAACTGTGAGGCACCAAACTTGAGTACTACAAAAAAATAACATTTCGGGTTGATGTTACAAACTTGGAGATATTATTTTTAAAAACTTTACGTGAATCGATAGATTATAGTTGTAATGAAGAGAAAATAAGATGATTAATTATGTCAATGCTTACATTTGTGAGTATAATTTTCTCTTGTTTCTTATGTAGTCATGCTGTGTAATTTTCAAACCTAATATTATAGAATTTTAAATAAAATTAAATTTTCATAATTTTAATAGATAAAGTATGTAATTCTAAGGGATTATGCAATCATTGTAAGGAAGTGCAAGTCAAAAAAATCCGTAGAAGTAAATTCTAGATTGCATAATTATGTCGATTTAAATGATCAAATATTACATGTTGCTATATGCAACTTCTATCAAAGATTTCTTATATTTGGAAACTAAGTATAATGGGGAGAATACTTTTAAATTATTTTAAATAAAAAAGGCAATCATGAGCAGCGCCTGTGGCTCAAAGGAGTAGGGCACTGGCCCCATATGCTGGAGGTGACAGTTTCAAATCCAGCCCCAGCCAAAAAGTGCAAAAGAAAAAAAAAAAAAAAAGCAATCACTATTTCCCTAGTTATTTACTCCATGTTTGTTGTTTTAAGAAGTAGTATTTAATGCGCACTAATATATATCCAGTTGGCTAAAACCCAATTATAGCATAGGAATACAGGGAAAGGGGAAAGGGAGGGGAGGGGAGGGGGGAGTATGGTTGGAGGGAGGGCAATTGGTGGGATCACACCTACGGTGCATCTTAGCAGGATACTGGGGAAACTTATTAAATGTAGAGTATCAATGTCTTTATATAGTGATCGAGAAAATGCCATGAAAGCTATCTGTAACAGTACGATCAAAACATTTCTGAATGTATATGAATCGTGCCCTATGATTGCACCAATGTACAGAATTATGATTCAATAAAATTATAAAAAAAAAAAAAAAAAGATTGTGGGCCTGCCAGGTTCTTTTACTTCCAGTACCCTGGGCAAGAAAGATGCTAATCTCAGAGTTTTCTAGGGACATTTGCTGGAACATAAGAAAATCCTGCTGTTCACACAGCAAAAAACTCTTCTTTAATAATTATGCTATGCATATTGGTATAAGATATGGCAATTGTCTTATAACATTGGGGCAAGCTATTAGTTCAAATGACACAGGAGGCAGAGCATCCTTAGAACTGTTCACATTCTTCCCCAGGTGTATTGTTTTAAATGAATAGAAAACAT
>CAUYON010056499.1:0-15807 GCA_963573935.1 Arctocebus calabarensis
AGGCTCGGCGCCTGTGGCTCAACGGGCTAAGGTGCCAGCCACGTACACCTGAGCTGGCGGGTTCGAATCCAGCCTGGACCCGCCAAATAACAATGATGGCTGCAACCAAAAAGTGGCCGGGCGTTGTGGCGGGCACCTGTAGTCCCAGCTACTTGGGAGGCGGAGGCAAGAGACTCACTTGAGCCCAGGAATTGGAGGTTGCTGTGAGCTGAGATGCCACAGCACTCTATCCAGGGTGACAGCTTGAGGCTCTGTCTCAAAAAAAAAAGAGTTTAAACAATAGAAAAGCAACAACATAGGAAAACTCCTAAGTAGCCCATTTCAGTACAACACCTTGACCTCAGTACCAACAAAACGAGTTAATGGAACCTGCCCAGTGATTAAAACAAATGTTTGGGGGTGGGCGAAAGAGTAAGAGAGCAAAAGAAGAAGAAAAATAAAAGTGTCAATACTTGTTACAGACGCCATCCAAGTTGCTATAGTCAATTGCCCTGATGTACATTAGAAATCAGTAACCTACAAGGGAGTCTTCATTTGTTTGTTTTTGGAGGGAAAAGGGAGTTCTTGTCAAACTGTAGTACACTTACCATCACAGTTATGTTGTTATTCTAAGAAGGATGACTGATTGATTAACAGAATCTTGCTCTGTCACCCAGGCTGGAGAATAATGGTGTCACCATACCCCACTGCAACCTCAAACTCCTGGGCTGCTTCTGATTCAGCCTCCTTAGTGTTTGGGACTTACAGATGTGTGCTGCCACACCTGGATAATTTTTTTGCATTTTTTTGTTTTTTTTAAAAGAGACAGAGTCTCATTTTATTGCCCTCAGTAGAGTGCTGTAGCATCACAGCTCATAGCAACCTCCAACTCCCGGGCTTAGGCGATTCTCTTGCCTCAGCCTCCCGAGTAGCTGGGACTATAGGCACCTGCCACAATGCCAAGCTATTTTTTGTTACAGTTTGGCCAGGCCCAGGTTCAAACCTGCCATTCCCGGTATATGGGGTGCCGCCCTTTTCCATTTTTATTTTTTTTTTGTAGAGATAGGGTCTTGCTCTGCTCAGGCTGGCTCTGAATCCTAGCCACAACTACCTTCCACAGTGTTCAGATTACAGGTGTGAGCCATGTACCCAGCCGAGAATATACTTTAAACTACTGAAATCATCTACTGATGAATGCCATGCTTACAGCAATTAGTGGAAGAACTACCTACGATTTTATCAAGAACAAACTTACCTGAACTTTAACTTCTTGGTGACTGAGCAGAGGAACCAAATGAGGAACTATTCCAGAATCTATTACCATTTGTATTTGTTCATTGCCAGCATCAGTAAGGTAAGATAGGGCCCAGACTGTATCTACCAATATCTAAGAATAAAATAAAAATTTAAATAGTCTTGAGTATTTTATCATTTTAATAACTCTTAACCATACAACTTATCTAAGATTGTTCCATTGCTTTCTTTACTCACCTAAATTCATGGAAATTCCTGATATTATATTAAACATCAGCATCAATAAAGGTCTATATTAAGTATGTACATCTTTTAGTGATATTCAGGAGATTTAGGTTAATTATAGTCCTAAACCCATCTTAATTTGCTAAGCCATACACATACACTACATAGCACATAAAATAGGACAAAGATATTCTCCTACCTAAGGGCTGAAAGTTCAAGGACACTATGGCTAACATATATTCAGTAGAAGCCCTGAAAATGACCACCCAAGGGACTATAACAACTGGTCTACATGAGGAACTAGGTCTACTGTACTGATACAGACATGTCGTGCATTTCTGTTCTATGAAATTAGGTCAACTTAAGGAGATGATCAACTATGGAGATTCTACTGTAACTAGAAAGACTGTATGTGTCCGATATGTATAGTGGTTCAAAACATCCAGGCTAAATGGATATAAAGCTCTTAGGTATCTTGAGTACCATAGAGGTATGCCTAAAGCCAATACCTCAGTATTATAGTAGTTTGTTTCCAACCATCTTTCTTTGCTTTATAAAACTGGAGAAAAATTCCTAAATAGTGAAAACTCCCCACAGTTGCAGATCAAGATATTTTTTAAAACACAATCACAGGTTAACCTGTGAGATCTACGATTAAAAAAACAGTCCAGTTGGCTCAGCACCTGTAGCTCAAGTGGCTAAGGCACCAGCCACATACACCAGAGCTGGCAGGTTTGAATCCAGCCCAGGCCTGCCAAACAATGACAATTACAACCAAAAATAGCCAGGCATTGTGATGGGCACCTATGTCTCAGCTACTTGGGAAGCTGAGATAGAGGATCGCTAAACCCAAGAATTTTTTTTTTAAGAGACAGAGTCTCACTTTATCACCCTCGATAGAGTACTATGGCATCACAGCTCACAGCAACCTCCAGCTGCTGGGCTTAGGTGATTCTCTTGCCTCAGCCTCCCAAGTAGCTGGGACTACAGGCGTCTGCCACAACATCCAGCTATTTGTTTTTGTTGTTGCAGTTTGGCCAGGGTGGGATTCGAACCCACCACCCTCGGTATATGGGGTCAGTGCCCAACTCACTGAGCCACAGGCACCATCCTAAACCCAAGAGTTTGACGTTGCTGTGAGCAGTGACACTCTACACAGGGCAACAGCTTGAGACTCTGTCTCAAAAACAAACAAACAAACAAAAACAGCCCAGTTAAAAAATATATATATATTTACACCAGCTGCTACTTACCTCCCACCCACCAAAAAGGGCAGCCTCTGAAATGAATTTACATTTTCAAAACACTGTAGGATGTTTTTCATGACTACATTTTTAAATACAGCAGGCCATGTATTTGATCTTTTGTTATATTCAGTTCTAATTAGAAATTATGGCAAAAGGCAGTATGACAAACCGCTGCCTATAAATAATACAATTATTGACAAAGACATAGGCTTTATAACTATGCCTGAAATTTTACTTCCAAAGCCTTTTTAGAATGCAAGCTCTGTGTCAAAAGACGAGCTGTAAGTTTAAAACCTTTACAATTCACCAACAAGCTACTAAAAGGAGGAAATAAGTACTTTGCCACTGGTTCCTTCAGAAACTAAAGAAAAACTCTAAGGATATTTTTTAATGTAAAAAGAAGACATCAAATTAAAGAAATCACACACAGAAAGTGGTATCAACACATGTGAAACAACTAAATTTCAAGTTGCAAATGTAACTACTTTTTGTGGAATATTATTAACATATACTAAAATGTGTTGACAGAGATTAAAAAATGTAAAGTTACTTATTCATGACAACGTAAAAATGAGATACATTTTTTAACAAGTCCTGGTGCTAAACATCTCAATAATATACTCAGATCAAATTCAGAATCCGAATCAAACTTCATTTCATATATACTTTTATATCAAAGCTTATATTCTGTGGCAAGTTTACGAATTACAACCACAGTATAATGTCAGTGTTTCACTTATGATTTGTGGAAGCAGTTAAAATTTTTCTTTTAACTTCTTTCATGGCCTGATTTAAGAACTTGTTAACCTTAGAAGATTCTGTTTTTAGTAAACACTGTATTTTTATAAGCAGTATTATTTATTAAACATTTTATTAAAAAGAAAAATGCAAACTGGTTTGACAAATTCTTTCAGAATGTATCAAAAACAAGAAAAATGGAATCTAATCTCATCTAGATTGGGATAAATAGGTGAGAAAAACATCTCTGAATAAAGTCAGCCAAGATGTTTGGTTTTCCAGCAGAGGCATAAACTTTTGGAAAGTCATCTAAAAGGAAAATATTAAAATTTACAACTAAATCAAATAACATGGCTATAAGGAGCCAAAACTAGAAACTGTTTACATGTTTATAAGATCCTAGACTATGTGGAGCTAAAAACTAGAAACTGTTTACATGTTTATAAGATCCTAGACTATGTGGAGCTAAAAACCAAAAGTTTTTAGTTTTCACATCCACCTAGAATTCTGAACATCACGTCACTAACTGACATAGTACAATTCTACCTTTAAATTGTTCCACAAGCTTTAGAGTTTCCCAAACAAGGTATAAACTGTAGGAACACAGACAAAAGCAGTTCATCAAATATAGGTCACCACACCAAACTGTTTTTACAGAATCACACAAGCTCTTAGTTGTTGCCATACATCTCACTCATGTAATCTCCCTTACCCTACATGCATCTCACTCATGTCATCTCCCTTACCCTACATGCATCTCACTCATGTAATCTCCCTCACCCTACATGCATCTCACTCATGTAATCTCCCTTACCCTACATGCATCTCACTCATGTAATCTCCCTTACCCTACATACATCTCACTCATGTAATCTACCTTACCCTACATACATCTCACTCATGTAATCTCCTTTACCCACCACACTCCTAGTTTCTGCAGCATATGAAGAGCTAGTCTGGCTTTTATAAGCAGTTGGGGCAGTTTTCCACCTCATCACATTCCCTGCATTCTTTTTTTCTTTGCCATCTGTGTAGGTAAGAATAAGTAAAGTATATGTTCAAAATCTTGTCTGCACTGATTTTTTTCTTGTTTGGATAATTAAGAGTTATCTTGATAAATGAAGCCAATTCAAAAGTTACTACAATTGGAAAAGTAAGACTAAAAATGGAATTAAAGAGCAAATGATGTTCATGGTTTGGTATATGGAGATAAATCCATGCAGTTAAGCAGAAATATTTCTCTCTTTTATCTTCCAAAAACCAAAAATGTCACTATGTGTGTGTATTCTTCTCTTTGGCCAAGCTCTCAAAATGAACTTCCACAAAAAGCTCATGAACAAAGACATGATTTACTGAGAGATAAGTGGCAACTTAAAAACTTTCAATCTGAGTTTTTACAACACTAATATATTCACATACCTGCTATTATCCAGACCAAATGACAGATAGTTTGTTTTCTTAACCAAAACTATATTTTGTGATATAAACACAGAGTACGTATAAAAATACCAAATATGTATTACAGCTCTTGAAATGGAAAAATCTGATCGCAGGTACACTGATAGGGATGTCTTAGTGTAACACTTTCTCCCCAAAATGTGTGTGTGCGTATGTACATACATATACACGATGAGAAGCATTTACTCACATTTACGTCAGTGTGATGAATTAAAACACAAAGGGCTGGAAGAATCTGAGAAGAGAAATATACAGATTTTAAAACATAAATAGACAAAAAATATACATAATTGTATCTACTTTAATTAAAAAAAAAATCCTCATTTACCTCCTGAATGGTTTCCATTGGTGGTGGTGGGTCTTTGTGGCGACATAAGTTGACCATAACCCAAGTAACATTTCTTAAAAATGTTATAGGAATAGATGGACTTATGAAGGAAAGTAAGGGTTTCACAACTCCAAGACTTATGACATAATCTCTACATTGGGGCCCATCACCTATAGAAAGATGGATTTATTACTTCAATAAGATATTTGGCAATAAGACTTTTCAGAAAACATAAAGCACAGGGTACAGTATGTTCCTTCTGTATTTTAACCAGATATACTATTTAGTTTTATATAAAAGGTAATAATAACCAAGTTCACATTCAAGGTCTTTGAGCCAAGAGAAGTGACATAAGGTGCCAATGTATTCTTCTGCATGTTATTCACATCCTCAGCTTTATAAACTGCTCCCTTATAAAATGTTTTTATGTCATCTAAACTCTGGAAGCCTAAAGGTTTTAAAAAATATTCTGTTCTCTTGCCTGATGGTCCTAGGGGGAAAAAAAAGGTAAAACACATTTGGTTGAGCAGAGAACTGTTGCTTTTTCCCTTCTTTCTCAATGGTGCCCTTGACCAGGCACAGTGGCGCATGCCTGTAATCCTAGCACTCTGGAGGCTGAGGTGGGTGGATTGCCTGAGCTGATAGGCTTGAGACTGGCCTGAGCTAGAGAGAGACCTCATCTCTAAAACAGTAACCAGGCGTTGTGGCCGACGCCTGCAGTCCCAGCTACTTGGGAGGCTGAGGCAAGAGAATCATTTAAGCCCAAGAGTTTTGTTTTTTTTTTCTTTGAGACAGAGCCTCAAGCTGTCACCCTGGATAGAGTACCCTGGCATCACAGCTCACAGCAACCTCCAACTCCTGGGCTCAAGCGAGTCTCCTACCTCTGCCTCCCAAGTAGCTGGGACTACAGGTGCCCACCACAACGCCCGGCCTGGATTCAAACCCGCCAGCTCAGGTGTACGTGGCTATCGCCTTAACCCGTTGAGCCACAGGCGCCAAGCCAAGCCCAAGAGTTTGAAGTTGCTGTGTGCTGTGATGCCACAGCACTCTACTGAGTGTGACATAGTAAGACTCTGTCATCCCGCCCCCCACCAAAAAAAGGTACCTTTGGTTTAACAAACTTCAATAAAAAAGACACATCAAAATATTATTAAAGAGAAGATATTTGGGTAGTGCCTGTGACTCAATGGAGTAGGGCACCAGCCCCATATACCAGAGGTGGTGGGTTCAAACCCAGCCCTGGCCAAAAACCGCAAAAAAAAAAGAAAGAAAAAAAGAAAGAAAAAAATATTTGTCCAATTTGTATTTATAATCCAGTATCAGAGCATCAAGAGTATGAACTATAGATTACTCCATACATTGAGAAACTTTTATGTCAGAAAAAAGGGGAGAACCAATAGCCTTAGAGCAGCTGGTTCCCAATGTATTTTGAGCTCTAGCTCAGATCTATTGAAGCAGAAACTCTGTGGGTCCAGGACTCTACGTGAGATTCTCATAGCATTCTATGTTTGAGAAACAGTGCTAGAGGGAACTACCAAACTTAACTTTTGTATCTAGAGTGTCACTATAATTTCTAGTGTGAAAACATGTATTACCATAGGTGAAAACATTTTTCCTTGCATTATAATATTTGGAGATAAAATTATTTGCTCTTTTTGCATCTATGTATGCTAATTAATTCCAGAATATCAGTGGAATCAAAAGCCAAAGACAGTTCAAAATCTAAAATTTAGGATAAAAGCAAAGGAGTGAGGGCTATAGAAACAACCACCTTCTTTCTGCTCGAGCATCATAGTACCAAAAGAAAAAAAAGAAGAAAACAATAGCATTCTTATCGTAGTTAGCAGTACACCTTATACCAAATAGTTTCACAGAGAAACCTCTCTGAAAAACTCCTAACTATCCCCTACCTTCCATATTGACCCTGTAAAAGACACTGAAGAGGAGGTATATCAAACTAATACTGATTACCTCCATGCAAGAATACTGAAGCGTCTGGCAGAAATAATGTTTAGAATCTTTCAGCTTCATTAAATTAGTGAGACCCCTAGAAAAAACACCCAATTCCCACCTCTAAGGTTTGTGAACTAAGTCAGAAGAACAATACAATTGAGATCCCAGAGTTTTTACATTTTCTTCCGGAGGGTAGTTCTTCAAATTTTTGAGTTTGGGTTAAGTTAGGCTTTAGGTAAAAATAAATCCTTGCAATATTAGAATTGTTTTCAATACATTAACTACCATGTGAGTTGTAATTAACTTATTATGCTAGTTTTCACGAGACCCTGGGGTCTCGTGAAGCTTATGTAACTCACACATCTCTTGACCTAATAAAACACCCTGGCCCCAAGGAAAAAATATTTTTTTCTAGGCTGTCAGTCAAGTGTTAATCTTTCTCTCTATAATTATTTATCAGAAAAAAAGTGATAGGTATGGTAAAACATACCTTGATGTTAAACATTTAATTTGACTGTCAACAAGCTACAGATATTTTCTATTGACTCATAAAGATAGTAATATAATATTACATTTTATATATTACTAAATTTTAATGTACTGAAGTCTGCAAAAGATATATAATGATTTCATTTTAGACTCTTCTCAGAACTACCCTGTACATGGTAACAATTGCTGGACTGGTATTCCACCAAGTTTTATACAAACCTATGATATTTCCCAATGCCCACACAGCTTGCTCACAGACATTCTGATGGGGTGAATGGAGAAGCCTCAGGAAAAGTGGCACAGCATCTGATGGAAAAAAACATAAGTTAACACTTACAGCTGAAGACAACAAATGCTAAATCAAAAATCAATCTTGACTTTTTTGCTAAGAAGAACCTTCCAAAAAAAATGAAAAAAAAGAAACCTATCAAAAATATATTGTTATTTAGTGTTTTGTTTTGTTTTTATTAAAACAGCATTATTAGAAGTGTTTTGACTAGTATTCAGCATCAAAATGAGTTCTGACATACAGGCAAATGTTAAATTAAACTTACAAAATTTCACTTGCAATTAAACCTAGATTTACTTCTAAATTAAGATTTATTCTTACAGATTAAGTATTATCCTCAAATTTGAAAAGTCCAATTGTTGAACTAACTTTTGAAATCAGAAATTTAAATTAACACTATGTGGTTCTTTGGACAGGCTAGTGATTTATGGGCTATATGAGACCTTCTGAATCAGAAAGTGATTCTGTTACTCAACAAGGATAGGAAGCAGATAGATCTGTATCTGAGCATGTGAACAAAATATTGGACTGAACAACTTTTCTTCCTTCCTTCTGATACACATGTTATTTTGAAAGATGCTATTTAAGTATATGCAGATCAATTATGTTTATTTATAATAAAAATTTATTTTTCCATTATTTTTCATTTATTAAAACAGACTAACAGTATTAAATTCTAAGTCTCTTTCTAATCTTTAACAGTAACATAAAACAAAAAGGAAAAAAAGTGAGAACTTACCTAATAGAAACCCCCCCCCCAAAAAAAACACACACACAACAAAAACCACCTAAACACAAACCAAAACAGTTTTAGTAGGATTTCAGGTAATTATCTTTTTCTAAGTAATACAACAACACAAACAACTTCATAATAAAATGTTTATTTGGATAATATCTTTGTTTCCTTTCAAAATCATTTAGAAATCAGTGCTTACAATTTTAACAAGCCTAGCCAACTACCCTACTTACACATTTAAGAAGGATTTTAAAAGTACCTTCTTTAAAATTATTAATTTTTGTTTGACAGAAGAATAGCATTCATGTAAACAATACACTCTGGTTATTATTTCTGATAATAACTTTCCACTTAACATCTCTTGAAACATAAAAGACAATCAAACATCTCTTGAAACATAAAAGACAATCAATCTTATTAAAAATAACAGTGATAAACTGTTCAAACCATCCACTTGATTAGACTACTTTACATAAGATTTCTTTAACATTTGATAGCAACCTCAATGAGAGCAGCTGAGAGGCAAATGGCAATGGGAGAAACTCCTTTATGTCTACTGATATCCTATAAATAATTTGACAATAATTTAACCTGCTACTATAATTAGGAAATGTCCTCAGATTTAGAAAGGAATGAAGTAAATTTGGGGAAATAGAAAATGTTAGTTATTTCAAGAACATAATTAAAGTAATACTTAGTTTAAGGTGGTCTATTTCAATAACTCTATGTGCGACTTAGTAGCTATTATTTTATACATAATAGCTATATAATAGCTATTTACAAATAACTATGTTCTTTTAGGAAAATCACTTTATTTTACTGACTCCATTTTTAAAAGTGGGAATTTTCTTTGTTAATAACTTACTGGACTGAACTACTGCTTGAGTTTGTTCTGAGGTTCCAGATGCAATGTTTGTCAAAGCCCATGCAGCCTCGAACTGTAAAGAAGGACTACAAAAGAAAAAAAAACCAAAACAGTAGCGATTTCTACATTGCCCATATATCTACTAAACATTCAGCATTTTAGATGTAGTAAATATTTTGTTTCGAAAGGCATCTATCAATCTAGCTTTTTTTAACCCTCCAAGGACTGTTTAAAAATATCTCTTCAGTATAAAAAACATACAAATCTCCTGGTGTCCTTATTTTTAATAAGTACTTTTTATTAAGATATTTGCACAATATTCCTCAGTTTTCTCAAGTACATATTTGGTCAAAATAGCTCTTGCCAATTTTCAAAGCTTAAAAACTAAATTCTTCATTCTCAAGGTCCTCGTTATCCTTTACCTTCCTCTGGTAGCCTTAATACACCTTTTGACTTTTCATTCCATTCATAGCCCCCCCCCCTTTTTTTTTTTGAGACAAAGTCTCACTTGTATTGCCCTCAGCACAGCTCACAGCAACCTCAGACTCTTGGGCTTAAGCGATTCTCTTGCCTCCCAAGTTGCTGGCACTACAGGTACCCACCACAATGCCCAGCTATTTTTTTTGTTGCACTTGTCATTGTTGTCTAGCTGCCCCGGCTGGGCAGCCTCGGTGTATGTGGCCGGTGCCACAACCACTGTGATATGGGCCCTGAGCCCCCTTTTCTTTTTCTTTAAAGATCAAACATACTAGAAAATCTGGCCTTCTTCAAAGGCTACATCCCAATTTTTTAGAAGATAATATACTTACTTGTCATCTCTTTCAAGACAATGGACTAAAATAGGCAATATTCCAGATTTTATTAAGTCATCAATGGGTGGATTTCGATCACTGGACAAAAGTTTCCTGTAAGAGATATAAATAGCCTACGTGAAACTTAATGGCATACAATATTATAATTAAATTTAAATTCAGAATTTGACATAGACATTATCAGTGGTAAAAGTACGCTCTTTGAAAGTATCACTTTTTATAATTTACATAATGCAACCACTTCTCCAATTATAAAAAGATTATAAATTAAATTTACAAAGATGATCAATAATTAGGAAAATATGACAGACACAAACTACTTCATCAATTTTTATCAGTATAACAATATTCCCTCAATAAAGTCCTGACTACAACTTATAAAAAGAAAACTAAATGTTTACCATGTATTATGTCTCCCCTTACTTTTGAGCTCATAGAAAAAAACTGGGCAAACTTCTTCAAAATAGCATTTACCAAAAAAAAAAAAAAAAAAAAAACCCAAAACAAAATAGCATTTACCTTGCTAAGAAAAGAATTAAGAAGACACCAAGATATTCAAAATTATTCACGCTAGGGCGGCACCTGTGGCTCAAAGAGTAGGGCACCAGCCCCATATGCCGGAGGTGGTGGGTTTAAGCCCAGCTTCCACCAAAAAAAAAAAAATTCACACTAGGTTACAAAAAAGTCAAAGGACAAAAGTGGGCATAGCAAATACTAGTACTTCATTCTTCTTCTTTTCTTTATTTTTGAGACAAGAGTTTTATTTTGTCAACTTCAGTAGAGTGCCATGGCATTGCAGCTCACAGCAACCTCAAACTCTTGGGCTCAAGCGATTCTCTTGCCTCAGCCTTCCTAGTAGCTGGGACTACAGGTACCCCACAGCACCTGGCTATTTTTTAGAGATGGGGTCTCGCTTCCTGAGCTTAGGCAATCCACCCACCTCAGCACTAGGATTACACACGTGAGCCACCACACCCAGCCTTAGTACTTAATTCTTCATAGTACTTTACACACCGAACTAAAAAGTCCAATAGCAACTAAAGAAAACTGAAATAAGGACAATAAAACATGGGAAAAGATCCTGAAAGATGCTAGAGCTATGGACATATATATCCCTGTTCTCATGGAGCTTACAGGATCCAAAACAAAACCTAGTGCCTATTTTCACATGTGGTAAACTGTAGATTTAGCTGATAAATTCTCTATGTGGACTAACACAAATTTTTACCTATTTTAATCACTGGCATTACTACATAAAGGCAATGTTTAATAAAGTTTAGCCAGATCATTGCCCTATATAAACTAAACAATGGTTGCTTATTTACTACTTTATCAATGTGCAAACTCCTTGATCTAGCTTTAAACTGCTCTAAAGGCTGGCTCCTTACCCAACTAATTGGAATCTATGTTACTTAGCAATAAGTCAAGTTGTCTATCATACCTCTTAAATCTTATTTCCATGCTTCATATCCTACTTCCCTCCCTTGGAATTCCCCATCCTCAATTTGAACAAATCAAAGTTCACTTCAAGTTCTATGTTTTACACAATACTATCTTTGAATTCTAAGAGTATTTACATAATATAGTCCTATGTCTATTACTTAGTATCACTACTTTTTAAAAAAGTATAGTTTGTCCTCACAATTAGAGTCTGAACTTCCTAAAGAGAAAGATAAGTATCACATGCTATTTTCACAGTATTTTCCATAACATGCAGCACAGTGCTTAGCACAAGTGGTAAAAAAAACCTTATTTAAAAAAAAAAGTTTTTTTGGTTTTTTTTTTTTTTTTGAGACAGAGTTTCACTTTGTCACCCTTGGTAGAGTGCTATGATGTTACAGCTCACAGCAACCTCTAACTCTTGGGCTCAAGCCATTCTCTTGCCTCAATCTCCCAAGTAACTGGGACTACAGGCGCCCACCACAATGCCTATTTTTAGAGATGAGGTCTCACTCTGGCTCAGGCTGGTCTCGAACCTGGGAGGTCAGGTGATCCACCAACCTCGGCCTCCCAGAGTAATAGGATTATAGGTATGAGCCACTGTGCCCAGCCTTAAAACAACTTTTTTTATGGCTTTATTGAGAAATATTTTTAAAGAGAAAAAAAAGGAAAGTACTTTAAAAGAGAAATGATTTTTATTGTCTGAGTGCATTATGATGAAGAATACAGCATATGCAAAATAAAACATCCGTTTGGGGGTCATTGTTTTGATTTGTGCTAAGGTGTCAGTAGTTTTGCCCATACTTGCTTTTGCCACATCAATGTAAAGCTTAAACACAGTGATAAAAGGCAAATAAACTCTTAGAAATATTGTGAAACTTTGGTCCTGGAATTGTCTCAGAACCTCTCAGGGATCTATATCATACTTTGACAACCTCTTGTTTTAGAGACATTGGACTTTAATTTTCTTGCAGAACTCATGTTGAAAAGAATTATACCAAAACTGGCCCGGCACAGTGGCTCACATCCGTAATCCTAGCATTCTGGGAGGCTGAGGCAGGTAGATCACTTGAGCTCAGAGGAGTTCAAGACCAGCCTGAGCAAGAGTGAGACCTCATCTCTACTAAAAGTAGAAAAACTAGCTAGGCATAGTGGCACATCCTTGTAATCCCAGCTACTTGGGAGGCTGAGGCAAAGATTGCTCAAGCCTAAGAATTTGAGGCTGCTATGAGGTATGATGCCACAGCACTCTACCTAGAGTGACCCAGTGCAACTTTGTCTCAAAAAAAAATCATCCCCAAACTATCAATTATTCAACTGACAATGGTGAGCAAAATCAATTTCTTAATCATGCTTCTTATAAACATTAGTCATTTTGAGATATGAAAGGCTCTGTGATTTCCGGCCTACATTAACAAAGTCCTCTTTAAGAAGTACTTTTACCTGTGATACACAACCTTGTAATTCTGTAATTTCCCTGCCCTAGGTTATTTAAGCTGAATACACAAAAGTGAAAAAAAATCAAACCTATTAATTAGTAAAAAGCAAAGCTTTACAAATAAAACTTTCCTATTAGTCTATGGCACTAATTTGTCAAATTAATTTTTTCCTAGCATCTGTATATATATTTTTCCACTCAAAAAATTTATGATTTTTAAGCACATCGTTCATCAGAGAACAATTTTTAAAGTTGGTTCATGACTGTTTACTATTGTTTGCTATAAAAGTTAAATTTGATTGACAGAACTACTAAACAGGACTATTATATAGTAAAGACCCAAAATAAAACCCCTGTGTAAGTTATAAAATTTAATTATGTCCTCAAAATTTAACTTACCTAGCAGCTTGAACTGCACTTAATTGAATTCCTTGGTTATCACTTGAAGCATTCTATTAAAAAAAACCAATTTATGATGTAAATCATCAATAATAGTTGTTGAGTACAAGAAATACAAATGAAGATAGGAAAAACTAACTTACTTGTACAATAGCTTCTAGAGAGGTATTTTGCTGGGAAAAAAGAGGAAAAAAAAACTATGTTGATGTGTCACTTTAAACTTCTGTATGTGTATGTAATCTTTCACTAGTGGTTTTAAAGTTGTCAGAATAATAACTTACCACTCTATAATCACCGTCTATATCAGAGTCTTCACAGATGTCTTCATGTGGTACATTCCTTCTCTTTAAGAGATGTTCATCTCTTTTATTCTTAAAAAAAAAAAAAAAAAAAAAAAAATCAAAGAACTTCAGTTTAAAAAACAATCTGAATACTTTCATTAAAAAGTAAGGCAAGCATGTGCCTACAAACTGAAATATACAAGTGCCTTTACAAAGTAAAATTCAAAAGCAAAAAATTAAACCATATTGTGAATTAAACACTTAAGCAACACTAATTTGAGTCCCAAACCCCGAATAGTACATTTTTAATGACCAGTGAACTATGTAAAAACGAACAAAACAAAAGTTTGACTACAGAAGATAGTGTATAGTTTAAGCCAGAACCAAACACATATATTTATTCAAAAGTAGTAAACCATTTTACACATCATCTGGAAGCTTCTCTGTATCACCTAAAAGCAAAGTCAAAGCAAAAGTTGGGTAGTTCAAAATTAGACAAAAACAATGCCTGACAAAAATCAAGGGCCATTTGATTTCATTTAAAATGTTTGAGGCATATTTTCAAATATATTCTCAACTACAACCTACATCAATACTTGAAAAGCTGATGAAATTTGTAAGCAACAAGTTCTTTTCAGGGCATAACCACTGTCCATTAATAGCAGAACTATTTAGCTTAACAGTATACTCTTTGACTTATACTTCATAAAAATCACTAAAAATTACAAAAGAAAAGAACGTCCAGAAAATTGTCTTTGGATAACAGAGAACTGTATCCCCTCAATTTTAAAAGGTTGACAAATTTTATCAAAATCTCTCTTTTTTCAAAAGAAAAAGAAATGCTAAGGAGTTGAGATTTTAAAAAGCTTAACTAGGCTCAGCGCCTGTGGCTCAAGGAGCTAAGGCGCCAGCCATGTACACCTGAACTAGCGGGTTCAAATCCAGCCCGGGCACGCCAAACAATGACGGCTGCACCCAAAAAAATGGCTGGGCGTTGTGGCGGGTGCCTGTAGTCCCAGCTACTTGGGAGGCAGAGGCAGGAGACTCGCTTGAGCCCAGGAATTGGAGGTTGCTGTGAGCTGTGATGCCACAGCACTCTATCCAGGGTGACAATTTGAGGCTCTGTCTCAAAAAAATTAAAAGCTTAACTATATTAAGTAAATAAAACAGTTTACACATTATACATAAATATATATTTGATATCATGTATTTGTGCTATAACATTGTCAGAATTATGCCCAGAAATACTTACCTTCCTTAATTCAACTACAACTTCATTCCGTTGTCTTCTCATAGTCTATAAAAAAATTAATAATATTTTAAATATCACCTCAAATTCCATCACCCAGAGAAAACTGTTAACATTTTAATGTATACCCTTAATTTTTTCTGCTAGTCAAAGTCATATTTTACTCATAATAAAGATCATACTATCACACCACAAAGATGATATTGTATCTTCATTTGATATTTCAATATACTAAAAATCTCTTTGAAATTATCAGTTAATCTATAATACTGGATATAACAATTTTAAACTCTGTTAACATAAGGTTTATAAAAATACAGAGGAACAAAGAATAAAAGAGCCCATAATCTTACTCCCTATATTAATGAACCAATGACATTATAAAAAGTAACGCATTTACAAGGTTAATAAATCCTGCTGCTTTAAAAAAAAAACAAGCTGGGCGGCTCCTGTGGCTCAGCGAGCAGGGCGCCGGCCCCATATACTGAAGGTGGCGGGTTCAAGCCCGGCCTCGGCCGAACTGCAAAACAAAAAAAAAATAGCCGGGCGCTGTGGCAGGCGCCTGTAGTCCCAGCTACTAGGGAGGCTGAGGCAAGAGAATCGCTTAAGCCCAAGAGCTGGAGGTTG
>CAUYON010056501.1:0-20673 GCA_963573935.1 Arctocebus calabarensis
AGTGTGGGGGCTTCACATGCAATCTGAGATATTTTATCAACCTGATTGACATACCATTCATGATATTTTCTCGTTTACTATATGAAAACATTCTTGATCCTTGTTTAGAAGTTTTCTCGTGACCCTTCGAATATGCACCACATATGTGATCTCACCCTTTGTCCCATCTCCCCCCACCCTCTCCCTCCCCTTCCCTCCCTCTCCCCTTTCCCTTGACAAAATTGTATATATTTATGGTATATGATACAGTGTTTTGAAACACAAATACATGGTAGAACAACCAAACCAAGCCAATTTGCATATTCATTACTTCATGTAATTACCATTTTTTTGTGGTTGGAACACTTAAAATCTACTCTTCTAGCAATTTTCAGTTACATAATACATTGTTATTAACTATACTAACCAATGTATCCAATAAATCTCTTGAACTTATTCATCATAGAAATTCAAAAACATAATAATAGAAAAGGAAAATATTTAATAATGAAACATATGCATTGCATAGATAAAGTATACTTGCAGAAAATAAAAGAAATATGAGAACAAAAACTAATGAATTTGGTGGAGATGTCATGAAATATAAATACTAATGAGAGCAAAGGCCTGTCTCCTAATAAACAGTAAAAAACTATGAAAAGATTGATAAAGGAAAAAATATATTTTTAAGCAATCTTAGAAATATTTTCAGAAAGAATTGAGAAATGTAATAAATTTATGCTAAAGTGTTCTAAAGGTAAATGATATGGACAATTGTGTAGAATAATACACAACTGACCCAAGAAGAAAGAAAATATGAATAGGGCTATAACTGTTAACACAAAAATATAAACTAGTCCCAAACAACTTTTCTGTAGAGTTCTACCAAATACAGACAATGTCAAATGAAAAAGAAGAAATTCTTCACAGCTATTTTTTGGGAATAATATGACCTTTATATTATAGCCCAGATCAGGATAGTATGAGAACGTGAAATTATAATTCTCTCTTACTTATGAGTATGGATTCAAAAACGCTAAGTAAAATACTAGTAAACAACATAGCAATGATTTAAGAAAGTATAGTATGACCAAGCTGAGTTGATTCCAGTAGCAAAAGAATGGGTTAATATTAGAAAATGAATTTATGAATTTCATACCTAAAAAAGAAGAAAATTTGTATGATAACTTCAATACATTTGGAAGTATTTCATAAGATTTTTAAATTATAAGCATATGAACTCTTAGTAAGCAATAAACTGAGAGAACCTTGTTTAACTGATAAAGGCCAACAGCAAAACAGCAACTAATAATCTGTAAGGTAAGATCCCTAAATTTTTCCTTTAAGATTCAGGAATGAATGTCAGTACTATCTAGTGGATTCAATATCACCAATACAAGGAGAAAGGAAAAAAACACAAGCGTTGGAAAAGAAATAATCAAATTTTTATCCATAGCAGGTAATATTGCATTAAAAACTCAGGAGAATTTACAGAATCATTTCTAATAATATTGCTAGATCAATATTTTTTAAATCTATAAATCATTTACAAATGCAAAAAGAAAAAAAAAAGTAAGTCAGATGAGAAACCTAAGAATAAATCCAACAGAAGAGATGTGAGATCCATTTGGATAAAATGTTTAAATTTGATTGTAAAAGTTTAAAGCATAACTACAGAGAGATAGATCATGTTCGTGACTGCTAGGACAAATTTATCATTTCTCCCCAAATCAATTTTAAAGTGAATCCTATTCTAGTTTTCCTTCTATCAGAGGTGGTTTTTTTTTTTTTTTTTTTAGCAGTTTGATAAATTAATTCTAAGGTGTATGTAGAATTGCAAAGGTCCAAGAATATCCAGATGTCTATTGCAAAAGAAAATTAATTTTCTCTACTAGATATCAAGATTGATGATAAACCTTTGTTAATTACTTTTATGACTATGGAGGTAGGGAAAGGATTTTTTTTTTTTTTGGCTCAGAGAAAAAGCAAATCCTTCTTTCATTTAAGTCTTTGCTCCAAGTTAAGTTCCTTTGGGAGGTCTTTCCTAACTATCCTATGCTAATACCTTGACCACTTCCTTTCCTGCTTTATTTTTTTAGTTGCACTTCTATACCTGATGTTATTTATTATTATTTTTCACATCCCCTAAACTGATGTATGCACTCAGTAAGGCGGAGTAAGGTGGCTGCGTTTCCTGCAGTGCCTCAGTTTCTAAAACACCTAGTATATGGCAAGTGCTCCCATATAGATTGTTCAATAACAAAATTTAATAAATTTGACTACATTGAAAAAAGATGTTTGTCAAGAATCTGTAAATGAAAAGAATCACAGAGCAATGGAAAATGAGCAAATGAGATGAACAGATAATTCACAAAAGAGAAAATCCAATAAACAGATAAAGACGCCCAACCTCACTAATAATCAAGGAAATGTATATTAAAATCACAATAAGAAGCTGTCTCACCCCCATCAGGTTGAGGGTGGAAATTGAACACTATGGAAAGACTGTAAATTTGTATAACTACTTCAGAGACCACTTTAGCCTAATCCTATCTAACAGAGTCAAAGATGATCCAGTTGCTTCTTATCCAGACATAAATCTTAGAGAAACTTTGCACACATGTACAAATCGGAAAAGAATAGTTATTGCAGCAGAGATTGTAATAGCAATAAATGTCCACATTTTAAAAATGTGAAAGTAATTTTTATAGATTCATGCAATGGGTGCTAAGGAATACTTAAAATGATTTAACTATAGCTAAACATATCCACAGGACAAATCTCAAAAACATCTTGAGTAAAAGTTAAAAAGCATGTTACCAAAAAATCTGGGTATGGTAAAGTGCCCTTTATAGTTGGGAAACTTGAAATACGACTCTCCATATAGTTTATAGGGCCAAATATATGTAGAAACAGTGTAAAAATTATGCCTGGGAACAGTCTACTTCCAATTCAGGGTAATAATTCCTTCTGGGGAAAAGCAGGGGTTTGGAGCTGAGGAGGAATCAGAGGGAGAATGTTCCATGTATACACCATTTTTGCTACTTTTGCATAGGTCTGAAATATTCACGATGATAACAAAGGGGTAGTTGCTAACCTAAACCAGATTTTAATCAACTAAAGAAAAAAAGGAAAAGAGAAGACAGACCAAATGTAACTAGGCTTTCAGGAGCTCAGTGAAGACAGGCTACTAGTTTCAAAATGACAGTGTTTTGACAAAACCCTGGGCACCAGCCCCTCACCTTTTTGGCACCAGGGACCAGTTTCATGGCAGACAATATATCCATGCACCAGGGCTGCGGGAGGATGGTTTCAGGATGATTCAAACATATTACATTATTATGCATTTTATTCTATTTCTGTTGTCATTATGTTGTAATATATAATGAAGTAATTGTACAACTCGCCATAATGCAGAACCAGTGGGAGCCCTGGGCTTGTGTGACACCAGCGGTGTCCAGTTTACTCTGTAATCCTTGCTGTCCCTGCAGAAAACCCTGCTTCACAAAGATTCGATGTTGGAAATAGAAGCAGGTTTTCAGTACTTTTGTGGCAATCTCAGGATATTCTGCCTTGACTTTAATCCATAATGGAAATTTGCCATTGTTTCAAACATACTTTTAAGGCCACTTGTCAATTGCGATCTCAAGCAGTTGATCCTCTTTCTAGAGGACAAAGTCGGTTCACCTGGCTTATTCAGGTCTCCATTCCGTCCCCCTTCAGGTTTTTTTTGTGGTTGGGAAATGATGCTCAAACTCTTTTGGAAGCTGAGATAGGGGATCGTACACCAGCTGGAGAAAGAAGGCCCTGGCTCCGCCTCTTTCAAAATCTCTGCTAATGTTTGAAACATGTCAAAAAACATCCCAGTGTTTACTCATCACCCCATAATTCCAGTTTGGCTTTGAATGCAGCTACTTCATCTGCTGGCTTAATTGCAGTGCGTTTGTCATTTTCCTCTGAAGTGACAGATTGAGCTCGTGGAGCAGGTTGAATGTGTCACACAAGTAAGAAGTTTTACCATCAATTCTGTGTCACGGCAATGTGCTGCCAGTGGTGACCGCCAGCTCTGGAGGAGCTCTCACAACTCAGCGATCTCCTTTTAGAAAGCCACCTCGCCTCTGGGTACAAGAGAAGACACATGAGCTCCATAGCTGTCTTCTCAGAGAGCTGTGTGGACAGGACAGCTGTGTGCTAAAAGCATGGACTTGAGTGAAGTTGGGGATCACTTTAATCCCATCCTACAAAACGCTGGTTAGTTCAGGTGACTTCTTTCAGCCAGCCAGCATTTCTCTATGGTGACACAGTGTGGAGACTCACGTTCAGAAGTGACCACCTTGCCCTGAGTAGCATGGCAGCCATCTGTCTGTGCATATGCCCACACAAAATGACCAGTTCAGTTTTCCTGGAATGCAATCATTCAAAGACTTGAATGGTTCTGCAGCTGTGGTGCTGGCTGGCCACAAAAGTGCACATAACATATCCCCATGTACATTCTCCTGAAAAACATGTCACAAAAATAAGCATTGTTGCCAACGACGGTAGACTTGTCAACCTGGATTGTCCACCACGTGACTCATTAATCCAGTCTAATGATTCTGCTCAATATCCTCTCTATTTCATCAATTTGTCTAGATATGGTGCTGGCTGAAAAAGGAACATGTCTCCCCTGCTGAGCTGCAACCTGTCCTATATCTGCCCCCCATAGCGTTTACATCTTCCAACATACTATTATATTACATGTTTATTTGGTGTACTACCGAATTCCCCATCAGACCATAATTTCTGTACAGATATAGATTTATTTTTTGTCAATGTTGCCCAATGTTGTACCCTGAGCTCCTAGAACAGTGCTGGGAATCATCTTACCACTGAATGAATATTGGTTGGTAGAACACACTGAACACAAGGTTGACACGCCTCTTAATCCCAGGGCTGTGCAGGCTGTGGGGCACTCACCTTACAGGAGGGAAGGCTCAATTCTTGAGTTTGCTGCCACTGACTGGGTTGTCTTCCTTCTCTGGGATTCATGTTGTCTAGACTGACCTTTGGTGGTGGGCTGTGTCCTGGGTGCCCCCTGATCTCTGTGGGTCACTGTCTCTTCTCCATGCTGCGTCTGTCTTCAGGGAGTGCTGAAAACCTCAGAATGCCGTCTCTGGTTGCGTGGGGACTATAGTCTGCTGGAGGAGGGAGAGGAAGGATTGCTTCAGCTCTGCCCACCTAGACGTTGGCTTGTCACCATATTTGTTCTGTATCAGGGTTTAGTGCATGAAATTGTGGGACTGGGCCATTTTCCTGTATAATCCAGGAAGCAAGATAGCAGGCCACCTTGGCTCCAGAATCTATCCACCCCACCCCACCCCCGCCCTCCCTTCCCCCATCCTCCCACCCCACCCTCCAACCCCCACACCGGGAAGGCGCCTGGTGGAAGCACTTACTTTCCTCTCCCTCCCTCTCTGCTCTGGGATCTTCCAGCAGGAGACTCAGTTCTTTATCGGTTCTTCCTTTCTGCCTCAAGTGTAAGGTCATTGTTCTTTTGGTATTCAGAAGCAGAGATTTTAATATCACAAGGCCCTTCTCTGAAGATCTTTGCCTCTGCATTGAATTTTCAAAGGTATTTTAAACCCCCAAAGCTAAGCATAGCTTATTTCTCTCTCTTTCTTTCCTGAAATGACCTTTTCTTGAGAGGGTGGTTACCTGATGGTCTTGTGACAGTAGCGGGAGGGCAGAGGAAGGTCTGCAAGTAAAAAGGACTTCAGAGTGGGAGGTCAGGGCACATGATTATATTATGTTTACTTGAAAACAAGAAGAGAAGTCAAATAGTCAAAAACATATAACCCTTGTTTTTTACCCTTCTCATTTCTACATTGAAATTGATTCTTCTTCTATGTTTGTTTTGTGGAGTGTGTTTTTTGAATATTCCTTGTCCCATGTTTGCAAAAATATCAACCCAGTATTCATTTCAGCCATCAGTAAACTTTGTTACTGTCTCTGGTGTGCAGCCATCTGAGATTCTCCCATTTGTTCCAAGGTACTTGAAGGGCTGATTTGGTTTTGAAATTTACAGCTAACATCCACTGATCTTGGACATAATCTTTCATGTTTACCATACATTTTTCACAACATAATGATTTCCAAGGTTCGTTTAACTTGATTCAGACTAAACAAGTAAGCCTGGGAGCTGAGGGTGGCTGGAAGCTAAGAAATCCTTGCCACTTAATATTACAGTATTCTGCCATGTTTTGTTGCATCACTTCAATTGGTCCTTTAGTGATACTATGGTTAATCCTTTTTTTCAAAGCCTCATTTAGAATACCCATTTAGGAAATAGGTGGGTCAGGTGGGAAAGAAGCACAAAAGTGAATTGTTACTTAACCTGATAGTTCTTCAGCGGAGCCAAGTACAGTCAATTTTTTGTTTATATCTTGGTAACTCGATGTACATGGAACTGGCAGTTTTCCAGCTTGTTTTTTTTGTTTCTTTTTGTTTGTTTGTTTCCAGAAGACTTTTAGAAAGAAATTTTATTATGAAGAAACTGAAGCCCAGGTAGATCGAGGCATTTCAGTACTGTCACTTTTGTTGCTTTATTTCATTTTGTTTTATTTTATTTTATATTTGCCAAAATAAAACTAAGAGCTAAGAGCTATAAAAGTATTTTGATACCTTAGAAAGTGAGAATGTTGCATGAATTTGGTTAATTCCATGTATATTCCTTATAAGCTAATTCTGTAGAATGACTGATGGGACAGTAGGGGAGTAAAAGCTTATATCTACTAAATGAGTCAGGTGGAGGAGAGGAAATATATTGGCTGATTTTGGCACAATTTTCCTAGAAAGTTTAAAAAAATATAAGATGTCCCAGATTTTGCCCTCGGAAGTCATCATACATTGTAGCTAAATGTACATTTATTTACAAAATAATCATAATGAAATTTTACAAGGAGGTGGCCAACACATTGGGAATATTTTGTGAACATCTTATAAGATTTTGTAATGACAATTTTGTAAATAAATGTATATTTAGCTACAATTTCTCATTTTCCCTATGTATGACAACTTAAGGGGCTACTTTTGGGATATCCTTTAGGATGGAATGCATAGATATCTTTGAGATGAGCTATATATATGTATTATATTAATATGATTAGTAATGATATGACTTTTTCCTGGGGGTAATGGAATTTTACTTCTCCAGAACTATTTTAGCATTCTTTCCTTTATTTACTTTAAATTTCTAGAAATCAATTCAAAATTTTGCTTAAAACTAGTTAACTTCTAAGATTCACGTCTGTTACATTTTATTAAAAAAGCTTTGTACTTTTTCAACCATGAGAAGATAGTAATTCATATTAGCAGTTGATTTGCTTTTGTATACTGGATTAAATTGTATTAGTTACATAAAAATGGACATTATTTATCAAAATACATTTATTTACTTAAAAAAATTGTATTTTGTTATAATGATTTTATTTTTATTTATTTTTTTTTTGCCAAGATGTACTACAATCAGAAAAATGGTTTTGTAAATTATTGTCGATACTATTAATGCTTATTGGTGAAGCATTAATTATGTCATTAATTCTATCAACTACAGTCGGTTGAAGTCTGTGAATTTCAAAGATAATTAAATTTATTTTTACTACATAAGATGATTTGAAGTACAACAGAGGTGGAAATTAAAAAGTTCGGATGAAGTAGAATTTAATAATTTTGATGTGGGTGGAATTAGTAACCATTTAAAAGAACCACTTTAAGTTCCAAGTCCTTTTTTGCACAGGGTTGTACAGAAAAGTAAGTAAAGTAAATTGTAGTCAACATCTGAAAATGAATGTGAACTAATTATCGTGCTACTTCAAATCGACAGGTGCAAATACAGCTCCTTGCATTTTGATTGGTTTCACAGATTAAAGCAACTCTAGAAGAAATCTTATATAGAAAGAAGAAAGTTTAGAAAATAAAGAGAAACAATTATGTCATACACATATTATTCAGCTTCACACATGAGTAGAACTTGTGTCTATAATTTTTTATCTGCAAAGGTCTCCTTTCTTCTCTTCACCTTTTGAAAATGCCTCCTCATTCCAGGAGCTATTGCTGAGAAATCTTCCCTAAGAATCGGTTATAGGGAAAGATCATTCTTTGAGAATGGACGTGTCCCTCAATAGGCAGCGTTGGCTTTAATTGATGATTCAGAGATTGATATTGAAACTTTACCATTGGTGTGTCCTCTGTAACATAGGTGGGGTCAAGGCTACTGGAATGTGAGTCAAGAAAGCTTGTGTGTTGCCCCGTGCTGGATGACCATGACCATGAGACAGCTGGGGGAACAAGAAGTAGCCCTGTGGAGGAGGGAGAACCCTTCATTATGACTCCTAAGGCTGTACCCAGAAAACAGTGTTAAACTGGGAAATTACTCTGTGCTTGCTTGATCACCTGTGGGTACATTGTATTAGAAGCCTTTTATTGAAGAAAATACTTTCCAAATGAGAGTTGGAAATGACGTGACTTTACTTTAGAGAGTTGCCTCTTAAATGTTCAGAAGTCCCTAAAATGCAGTGATTCATACGAGTGGCCAAAAATAAAATCCCATGTGGCTTCTTTATTAAGAAAGAAAAGCAAACCTTAACTTGCCAGGACATACAGAGCTCTTATGGAAATGGAACAAAATTTCATGTCTATAAATTTAACTTATGAATGTTAATTGAATGGCATAGACCATAATTGTTGCAATTAATCTACTCAAAACAAAATATTTTAAAGCTCAGCTCAGCGCCTGTGGCTCACCGGGCTAAGGCCCCAGCCACGTACACCTGAGCTGGCGGGTTCGAATCCAGCCTGGGCCCGCCAAACAACAATGATGGCTGCAACCCAAAAATGGCCAGGCATTGTGGCGGGTGCTTGTAGTCCCAGCTACTTGGGAGGCGGAGGCAAGGGACTCACTTGAGCCCAGGAATTGGAGGTTGCCGTGAGCTGTGATGCCACAGCACTCTATCCAGGGTGATAGATTGGGGCTCTGTCTCAAAAATATATATATATATTTTAAAGCTTTTGTCTACTAATAAATTACTTATAAAATACAGGGATGTTTAAAAATGAAATTAATTAAGATAAAGCAATCTTTATTAAACCTTAAAAATTATTTATTGCTATAACACCTTAATTCATTTAGCAAATTTTTACTGAATGCCTGCCACATGGTGGTCACTATTCTGCATGCTGAGGATTGAACAAAGTGGACAGACTCCCTGCTCTCAAGGAGCTTACCTTATAATGATGCCAATTGTAGCCCAGAATGATAGCAAGAAAGATAATTTGAAGTTATTTTAAAGAACATTTTCTCACATGTTTTGATAATTAATTTTATAATATAGCATAGTTATCTAGTGTTTTTTCTTGAGTTGATGCATGTATGATTTTTTATATGTGTGTGTGTGCATATAATCTAGGTTAATGTGAGGCACAAACAACTAGGTTACAATATTTGCCTATGTTAGGTAAAGTCCCTCTGGTATTTGTGTCCTGCACCCAAAAGGTTTGCCAATACCCTTACTTTGTGTCCATTAAGAGGGAGCACACCAATCTCCCCTCCACCCCTCTCGTTCTTCCCTCACTCCCCTTTGTCCAAACTTGAATTGAGTTGACTTTTTCTCTTATGTGGGTATGTATTAGATTTTCTGCAGGCTTCATAATAGTGTTGAGTACACTGGATATTTGCTTGTCCATTCTTGTGATACTTTAGTAAGAAGAATGTATTTCAGCTCCATCTAGGCTAATACAAAAGCTGTCTGTCTTTTTATGGCTGTATAGTATTCCATGGTATACGTATACCACAGCTTATTAATCCATTTCTGTGTTGATGGGCATTTAGGTTGTTTCCACATATTGGAAATTACAAATTGAGTTGCAATAAACAGTCTAGTGCAAGTATCCTTATGATAAAATGATTTTTTTTTTCCTTCTAGAGAGATGCCTAGCAATGAGATTGCAGATTCAAATGGGAGGTCTGATTTGAGATCTTTGAAGATTCTCCATGCTTCTTTCCATAGAGGCTGTATTAGTTTTTAACCCTAACAACAGTGTAAAAGTGTTCCCCCTCTCTCCACATCCATGCCAGAATCTGCAATTTTAGGACTTTGCAATGTGGACCATTCTCACAGGGGTGAGGTGATACCTTAGGTGGATTTGATTTGCGTTTCACTGATGAGTAGGGATGATGAACATTTTTTTATGTTTGTTAGCCATTTATCTGTTCATGTCTCTTGGCCAGTGATAGATGGGATTTTTTGCTCTTTTTTATTGATTAATTTGAGGTCTCTATAAATTCTAATTATCATGCCTTTGTCAGATGCATAACATGCAAATATCTTTTCCTATTCTGAAGGTTGTCTGTTTGTTTGTTATGTCCTTAGCTTTACAGAAGCTTTTCAGCTTAATTAAGTCCCATTTGTTTATTTTTGTTGTTGTAATTGCCATGGTAGACTTTTTCATAAAATCTTTCCCCAGGCTGACACAGAATTTTTATTGTTTCATGTGTCTTAGATTTAAATCTGGTACCTATCTTGAATCACTTTTTGTGAATGGTGAAAGGTGTGCGTCCGGTTTCAGTCTTTGGCATGTGGTTATCCAGTTTTCCCAGGACCATCTATTGAGTAGGGATTCTTTTCCCCACTGTATGTCTTTGGCTGATTTATCAAAGATGAGATAGCCATAAGAGACTGGCTTTATCTCTTGATTTTCTATTTGATTTCATACATCTATGCCTATATTTATGTGCCAGTACCATACTGTTTTGATTACTGTATAATTGTAATATAACCTAAAGTCTGGTAGAATGATGCCTCCATGTTTATTTTTATTAATAAGAATTGCCTTGGCTATGCAGGGTTTTTATCCTGGTTCCATATGAAATGAAAAACTATTTTTTCATTATTCAAAGTATGATGTTGGTATATTAAAGGGGATTGTATTGAATCTGTAGATTGCTTTGGGAAGTATAGACATTTTAAAAATGTTGATTCTTCTCCGCCAAGAGCGTGCTATGTTCTTCCATTTGTTAATCTCTTCAGCTATTTCTTTTCTTAGAGTTTCAGAATTCTCTTTGTAGAAGTCTTTCACCTCTTTTGTGGGGTATATTCCTATGTGTTTCATTTTTTTATTGAAGCTACTGTGAAATAATTGATTTGCTTCTCAACGTTTCTGTTATTGGCATATACAAAGACTACTGATTTGTGGACATTGATTTTATACCCTGAGACATTACTATATTTCTTGATCACTTCCAGGAGTTTTGTGGTTGAGTCTCTTGTTTTCTAAGTATAAGATCATATCATCAGCAAAGAGTGAGAGTTTGACCTCCTGTGCCACCATTTGGATGCTCTCTATATCCTTTTCTTGTCTGATCACATTGGATAGAACTTCCAGAACTATTTTGAATAGTAGTGGTGATAGAGAATATCCTTGTCTAGTTCTAGTTTTAAGTGGAAAAACTTTCAGTTTTATTTCATTTGGTGTGATATTAGCTATGAGTTTGTCATAGATGGCTTCATTCAGTTTAAGAAATGTACAACCTATGCCTGTGTTCTTAAGTGTTCTTGTTAGAGAAGGATGCTGAATTTTATCAAATGATTTTTATACATCTATTTAGAGAATCATATGGTCTTTGTTTTTGCTCCTGTTGATGTGATGAATTATGTTTATGGATTTGCATATATTAAACCATCCTTGCATTCCTAGGATGAAGTCTTCTTGGTCATGATGTATAATTTTTTAAAAATATGTAGCTGTAATATATTGGCTAAGATTTTGCTGTGTATTTTTGCATCAATATTTGTTAGAGAAATTGTTCTGTAGTTCTCATTTTCAGTTGGATCCTTTCCTGGTTTTGGAATCAGGGTGATGTTTGCCTCATTGAACATGTAGAAGAAGGTTCCTTCTTTCTCAATGTTTTGGAATAGGTTCTGCAATATAGGTAAAAGCTCTTCTTTGAAGATTTGGTAAAATTCTGGTGTGAGGCCATCGGTCCAGGGCTTTTTGTTGTTGTTTTGGACATTTTTTTTTATTATTTCTTCAATCTCAGTGCCTGATATTGTTCAAGAGATATAGTTCAAGAGATCTATTTCTTTGTGGTTAAGTGTAGGGAGATGGTGGCATTCTGGGCATAGAGTTTCTTCTAGTGGTCAGAGATAATCTCTTATATGTCCGTAGTATTGTTATTGTCCTTTTTTTGTTTCAGATTGAGGTTATTAGAGATTTTACTTTTCCGTTTCTAATTCATCTGACCAAATGTTTATTAATTACATCTTTTTAAAGAACCAAGTTTTTGTTTCATTAATTTTCTGAATGATTCTTTTGTTTTCAATTTTATTTATTTCTGATTTAATTTTGGTTATTTTCTTCTACTAGGTTTAGAATTGGATTGCTCTGCATTTTCCATTTCCTTAAGATAATTCATTAGGTTGTTGACGTGCTCTCTTTCTGTGTTCTTGGATATACGCATCTAGTGCAATAAATTTCCCTCTTAGGACTGTTTTTGCAGTATCCTAGTGGATGTGGTAGCTTTCAGCTTCATTGTTGTTGTGTTTGAGGAATTTAATAATTTCTTCCTTTATCTCTTCCTTGACCCAATGGTCATTTAAAATAAAGTTATTTAATTTCCTGCCTTTGTATGGGTATGAAAATTTATATTTGTGCTGAGTTCCACCTTTATTGCCTTATGGTCTGAGAAGATACACAGATAATTTCAGTTCTTTCAATTTTCTTGAACTTTCATTTCTATCCTAGGACATGATCCATTTTGGAGTATGTTCCATGTGCTGAGGAGAATAATGTATATTTCTTAGCTATGGGATGGCCCATTATATATATGTCTATTAAGGTCATCTTATAACTTTGTTTAGTCTCTGTTTAGAGGATCTGTCCAGTGGTTCCAGATGGGTTTTAAAATCCCCAGTATTATGGTGTTATAGATATCATACTCTCAGGCCATTTAAGGTCTGTTTCATAAATCTGGGATCATTTAAGTTGGGTGCATAAGTATTTAGAATTGAAATGTCCTCTTGTTCTATGTTTCCTTGAGCGGTATGAAGTGACCATCTTTACCTTTTACTTTAATTGCTTTAAATCTACTGGTATTTGAAAATAAGATTACAACCTTTTCTTCTGATTTCCATTTGCCTGAAATATTTTTTATCCATTCACCCTGAGTCTTGTTTTGTCCCTTGAGGTAAGTTGTGCTTACTGGAGACAACATATATATGGCTTACTTTTGGCTAATTTTTATCCAGTTAGCCAGCCTGTGCCTCTTCAGTGGGAAATTCAAGCCATTAACATTAATTGAGAGAATTGATAAGTGTGGTGGAATTCTGTTCATCTTATTTTGTGAAAGTCTGTTGGTTAGTTTTATCCTTTGCACTGTTGTGGAAGCTAGGTTTTATCCTTTAATTTTTGAGTATTTAATTTGCTGGTGGTCCATTGTGATGGTCAGTGTTGGGAATAGGTCTAAGTATTTCCTATAGAGCTGGTCTTGGAGCAAATTTCCTCATCGTTTGCATGTCAGTAAAAGATTTGATTTCTCCATCGATTTTAAAGCTTAGTTTGGGCCAGAATACAAAATTCTGGGTTGAAAATTGTTTTAAGAAAGTCAAGGTAGCTGACCATTCTCTTCTGGCTTCAAAATTTCAGCTGAGGCTCAGCGCCTGTGGCTCAACGGGCTAAGGTGCCAGCCACGTACACCTGAGCTGGCGGGTTCGAATCCAGCCCGGCCTGCCAAGCAACAATGACGGCTGCAACCAAAAAAAATGGCCGGGCATTGTGGCGGGCACCTGTAGTCCCAGCTACTTGGGAGGCGGAGGCAGGAGACTTGCTTGAGCCCAGGAATTGGAGGTTGCTGTGAGCTGTGATGCCAAGGCACTCTCTCCAGGGTGACAGCTTGAGGCTCTGTCTCAAAAAAAAAAAAAAAAAAAAAAATTTCAGCTGAAAAGTCCAATATCACGCTGAAGGATCTGCCTCCGTAGGTCAATTGGCACTTACTTCTGGCTGCTTGTAGAATATTCTCTTTCATCTTGATTTGGACAGGTTCTTTGCAATGCGTCTTGGAGATGATCTATTCATGTTGAGATGACCCAGCGTTCAATATCCATTTAAAAGGAGTATTTCAGAATCTTTAGTAAAACATAGGAAATTTTAATTTATGATATCCTTCAGTAGGGCCTCTATTCCTTTGGGATGTTCTTCTTCTTCTTCAAGGATACCTATAATTTGAGTGCGTCCTAAAGTTCCATAATTCTTTTAGTGAATGTGCTACTTTCTCTCTCTCTCTTCTTTTCTGCTTCTTTACCTGGGTTAGCTCAAGTTCTTTATCCTCAAGTTCTGAGATTCTTTCTTCTCCATGGTTTAATCTGTTATTGATACTTCCTACTGCATCTTTAAGTTCTCTGATTGGCTACTTCAATTCCTTAAATTCTGCCATATCCTTTCTTTATTCTTCATCTCTTTTATCCATTTGGGGGTCTGTTTTTCCACTTTTTTGCCAATTCCCTTTATTATCTTTGCCATCCATATTTTAAATTCCCTTTCTATCATTTCTATTAAATCTTGATAGGTAGAATCCTCTGTGATGGCTACCTCATATTCTTTTGGAGGGGGTTCTCTGTTCTGGTTCTAATGTTGATAGAATTTTTCTGCTGGTTCCTCCTCATGTGTTTTCTTCTTGTTCACTTCCTTTCCTTACTTTTCCTCTCACTGCCTCCTTTTCTTTAAATTACCTTGTCTCTGAGCTTAGGTATCGAAGTGGCCTTTAGTTATGTATAAGGCCAAAAGGAAGAGAAGGGTAAAAGATATAAAGGCAGAAAGGATAGAAAAAGATATATACAAAATAAAAAGAAGGGAGTGGGTGAAAGGAATGAGTTGAGGAAAAGGAAAGAGTAAGGACAGAGATAGGGAAAGAGAGAGATAGGAGTAATGGTGATGTTCGGCAGGGTGCTTTGACCCACACCCACAACTCTAGGACTTTGGGGGCCAGGCTGGGTGGGTCCCTTGAGGTCAGGATCTTCATACTAGCCTGGAAAAAACAAGATTCTATGTCTGCCAAACATAGAAAAAAGCAGCAGTATGTCTAAGTGGGGACCTACTAATACCATCTTTGTGAAAGCCAAAGCTAGAAAGATACCCTAGACTATAAGCTCATAACCTCTTTGAGCCAGACCAATGCCGTGATCTCCCTTCTCAGTCAGATCAATGCTGTGATCTTCAGTCCTAAGAGAAAAGAAAATAATAATAAAAACAGGTAAAGAAAATTAAAAGTACAATTATAGGCTTGGTGCCTGTGGCTCAATGGGCTAAGGCACCAGCCACGTACACCTGAGCTGGCAGGTTCGAATCCAGCCCAGGCCCCCCAAACAATGACGGCTGCAACCCAAAAATGACTGGGTGTTGTGGCAGGTGCCTGTAGTCCCAGCTACTTGGGAGGCGGAGGCAAGAGACTCGCTTGAGCCCAGGAATTGGAGGTTGCTGTGAGCTGTGATGCCATAGCATTCTATGCAGGGTGACAGCTTGAGGCTCTGTCTCAAAAAAAAGTACAATTATATAAGCTGAAGGGTAAAACAAGGGATATCTTCGTTGTTGTATGAGAAATGTATGTGGATAGGATGACCAAAATAGAAATGTCTCTACCAAAGGAGAGAAAATTGAGAGAAGTAAAAAAGAAATAAAGAATAAAAGGGGCTGAAAAACCTTAAGAAAATGGAGGAAGCTTTACTGTTGAAGAAAGTAAAACTGAAGAAATGAAAATACACCCAAACCAAACAAGAAATAACAACAGTAATAACAAAAGAAGAAAAAATAATAAGGAAAAAAATGGAAATAAAGCAAGGTAAAAAGAGAAAAATTATATATGTGACTATGTATGTATACACACACACACACACATATATATTATAATATGTTGCCTGGACACCAATATTGTGGTGTTAGGAGACAGAGAATACACACTGTTTTGCTGTATAATATTGGGGGCTGGAAGCCACTCTCCAGTTTCAGAGGAAACACGAATCTGTCCTCTGCCCTACTTGCCCCTGTCAGGGCCTGGTGGTGTGGTAAGCACTCAGTCCTCACAGGATTAGGATCGCAAAGCTTTCACCAGATTTCTCAGGTGGTACGTCTTCACCTTTCAAACAGCACCCTCTGATAACAAAGTGATTTTCCTCACGTGGCGGGAGCCCAACTCACCCCAAAGATGGCTGCCCGAGCTCAGCAGGCCTGCCAATTCTGGCTGTGCACTAGGATCCTCCAAACTGTTTCTCCCAAAAGGATTTCCCACAATGGCAGCCCACCTATTGCTGAGCTGATAGGAGCTTCATCCCGCCCCAGCTGCTGAACGCTGTTCAAGTTCCTTTGCTGTCCAAGCCCCTCCAAGGCAGTCCAGGGAGCACTCCAGTCCCAACAAAAACTGCAGAGTAGCCCTTTCCCACCTCCAGTCTTCCATGGGAGGACCACCAGCCAGGCTCTGCCTATACCCCAGCACCTGCGCTCTGTGCTGGTCTCCTCAGCTTCAGGCCTCCTTGTTGTTTCCTGGAGTCCCCCAGGGCTTCACTGTGTCCCTGGAGAGCAGTGTTTCTGGGTCGGTTCTCCCAGTGAGAGGTAGCCAGAATCTTCTGAACCCTGTCCCACTATGAGCAGCTGGCAAGGACATATCTCTAGTCGCCACTAGACGGTTGCTGTGCGCCACATCATGTATGTTTATATTAATTTAGTAAATAAAATTTATTCTTTCAAAAACTGTCAAATACTACTATCTTCTGGGAACTGTTGTAATAGCAGTGAGAAAAATTCATCAGAAACAGATCCTGACCTTAAGGTCGAGTTGATCATTGGGAATACAACAATGACAGAAGAATGAAAGAAAATCACTTCTGAAACAGCCTTCCTGCCAATCTCAGGATTAACTAGAATGAAGCAGCTATTTGTGTGTCTGTGTGGAACAGGGCCGCACCATTGTCCTTATACTATGTATGTGCATGTTGAAAATGGAATATTTTCAATTTTATATTTCTCTCCCAAAGATTGAAACTTTTCCCTGTTTTCATACGTTCTTTCTGCAACTGAGATAATGAAAGTAGGTTTCTGGTAAAAGGTCCTTGAACTCCAGGGAAATAAAATGTAATATGTTTTAGATGATTTTATAGCTGAAATTTTCTCTACTTCCTAGACTGCATCTTACTTAGTGGCTTCCTAAATAATGTAACTGGGAATGATAGTAGGGAAATAAATTACATATGCATTAAAATTTCCCTGTAGAATAAGGATGATTCATGAAATAAATATTACATTGGTGTAACATTTTTTAACTTGAAGATAAATCAGGACTTAACAGGATGAGAAATCCATCCCATTTTTTAGTAGATAACCAGTATTTTGATTTAGACTATACAAAAGCCCCAACTGTTAGGAGCACAAACAATGACAGGTTTCTTCTCATCTTTGAGAGTTAGATAGGTTGTCTCAATGCTGTTTTATCAGTGTAAAAATGAAATTGTGAAGATTGTGTGGCTTTTCTCCTTAATCAGTTATTGGCTGACGTGAAGGGATCCAGTCTTGCTGACTTGTACTTTAGCCACAGTTACCAGTGTAGTTTATGGAACAAAGGAATTAGATAAGGCCATAAAATGACCATGATAGGGATTTTTTTTATTACTAAATCATAACGGTACATTTATGGGGTATAATGTGATGATTTGATATACAATGTGCAATGCCTAAATCAAACTGATTAACATGACTATCACTTGACTTATTTTTTGTGGTATGACATTTATAATTTACTCTTAGTTATTTTGAGATGTACCCTTGCCTTGTGCATATTAGGCAAAATCCGACCAAAAGCCGTCCCTCCTCCTTCCTCTAGCCTATTCCCTCCTTCTTTCTGGACTATATTTGTGTTTTATCATTTGTATGAATATGTAATTGATTATATATTGGTTTCATCATAATATTGAGTAAATCAGATACTTTTTTTCTATTCTCGAGATACTTTACTAAGTGGAATATGTTCCAGCTGCATCCAGGTAAATCTAAAAGATGTAAAGAAAGTCTCCCATCTTTTTATGGCTGCATAGTATTCTATGGTTTACATATACCACAATTTGTCTATCCATTAATGGGTTGATGGGCATGTGGACTGCTTCTGTGACTTGGCAATTATGAATTGGGCTGCGGTAAACATTCTGGTGTAAATATCTTTGTTATGAAATGATTTTTGTTCATGTGGGTAGATACCTAATAATGGAATTGCAGGATCAATGGTAGGTCAGCTTTAGAGATTTTAATGAAAAACCGAAAGTTGTACGTATTTCTTGGTCTTTGCTTTGTAGCTACCAGCTAACAAGTGGATACAAGCCTGCCCCAATGGACCTGAGCTTTATAAAACTCACTCCATCTCAAGAAGCAATGGTGGACAAGTTGGCAGAAAATGCCCACAACGTGTGGGCCCGGGATCGAATCCGACAGGGCTGGACGTACGGCATCCAGCAGGTACGTGGGAACCCAGTTAATGACTAGTATCCTGACCGAAGTGGCAATTTGCATAATTTGTAGCAGGAGGGATTCAATAATGACTGTTTAAAAACCTGTATCAAACGGATATCCTAATGAACTTGCCCATTTGCACTAAAACACCTGTTCAATACTAGACAAAAGAAATTAGATGTACTTAGATGTGGGCATACTTATTCATACTTATTTTTTTCGTATAGGATGTAAAGAACAGAAGAAACCCTCGCCTAGTTCCCTACACTCTCCTGGATGACCGAACCAAGAAATCAAACAAGGACAGCCTCCGGGAGGCCGTGCGCACGCTGCTGGGGTACGGCTACCACCTGGAAGCACCAGATCAGGACCATGGTATTTTGGTTTTACTTTGCTCCCTTTTGGTTGCAAACCCATGTCATTATTCTTTAAAGCCAACTAAATGAGTAAAAGGGGAATACCAGATAGAGTCTTCTAGTCCACATGCGTGATTTAGGCCAGTGGATTTTTTCCCAGAAGGATATACGTAGGATCAGACCCATCTCTCAGTGGGGTGGCTTAGTACCCAGTGATTCTGCAGGATCAGACCCGTCTCTCAGTGGGGTGGCTTAGTACCCAGTGATTCTGCAGGATCAGACCCGTCTCTCAGTGGGGTGGCTCAGTACCCAGTGATTCTGCAGGATCAGACCCAGTAAGGTGGTTCAGTACCTAGTTATTTTTCAGGATCAGACCCGTCTTTCAGTGGGGTGGCTCAGTGCCCGGTGATTCTGCAAGATCAGACCCAGTGGGGTGGCTCAGTACCTAGTTACTCTTCAGGATCAGACCTGTCTCTCAGTGGGGTGGCTCAGTACCCAGTGACTCTGCAGGATCAGACCCAGTGGGGTGGCTGAGTACCTAGATATTCTTCAGGATCAGACCTGTCTCAGTGGGGTGGCTCAGTACCCGGTGATTCTGCAGGATCAGACCCGTCTCTCAGTGGGGGTTGCTCAGTACCTGGTGATTCTGCAGGATCTGTCTCTCAGTGGGTGGCTCAGTACCAAGTGATTCTGCAGGATCAGACCTGTCTCTCAGTGGGGAGGGCTCAGTACCCAATGATTCTGCAGAATCAGACCCAGTGCGGTGGCTCAGTACCTAGTGATTCTGCAGGATTAGACACATCTCTCAGAGGGGTGGCTCAGTACCTGGTGATTCTATAGGATCTGACTGGTCTCTCAGTGGGGTGGCTCAGTACCCAGTGATTCTGCAGGTACCGTCTCTCGGTGGGGTGGCTCAGTACCCAGTGATTCTGCAGGTATCGTCTCTCAGTTGGGTGGCTCAGTATGCAGTGATTCTGCAGGTACTGTCTCTCAGTGGGGTGGCTCAGTACCCAGTGATTCTGCAGGTACCGTCTCTCAGTGGGGTGGCTCAGTACCCAGTGATTCTGCAGGTACCATCTCTCAGTGGGGTGTCTCAGTACCCAGTGATTCTGCAGGTGGAGGAAGTGAGTTTCCCTCCCTGTAGGGTCTGAGATGAGTGCTCATCTCTCCAGAATGTTATTGGTCTCTTCCCCGACCCCCCCAACCTCCCCCAGAAGAGCTAATTTTATTTGGTTATGGATGTAGACCTCTAATGGCAGCTAGTGTTTTCCAAAATCTCATCTTTAGCATTTATACTCACACACAGGCAGTCTTTAATTAATTAATGTGATATTTTGCTTTAAGGAAAACACTTGAGGCACTCAGGCCCTTAGACACTATAAAAAATAATATTCTTTAGCCGGGTGCTGTGGCGGGCGCCTGTAGTCCCAGCTACTAGGGAGGCTGAGGCAAGAGAATCGCTTAAGCCCAAGGGCTGGAGGTTGCTGTGAGCAGTGTGACGCCACGGCACTCTACCCAGGGCGATAATGGGCGACTCTGTCTCTCCAAAAAAAAAAAAAAAAAAAAAATTATCACATACAAAACATTTTGTATGAAGAAGGGTGTATAATAGTGTTATAATGGCAGGTATTTAAAATAATACAAGTACTCAACAATTGGAGGTAAATTTTAGTTAGTAATTAGATCATGAATCAGCCAACCAAAGATTCCTTTTCACATAATATTTCGATGTCCTGAAGAAATGATTGCTCATATAACATGAAATGAAAGAAGGAATATGTAAAAATTTTACAGTACTTGCTTTAAAATGCTGTGTAAATGT